>OX424454.1:11672786-11828030 GCA_949152495.1 Lasius fuliginosus | reverse complement strand
GTATGATGGGAGCCGATGGATGATTGATTGCGTTATCGATCTGCATCTTATATTTATACGATTCGCGGGAGACCGATGTCGCGGGTGTCGCGTGCCGCTATTCGACGCGGAAGGCGTGGAGGGGGAAATCGCGACCCCGCGGATTGTATAAATAAAATAAAGATTGATAATGCAATCAATAATCCTTCGATTATTACAAGCGTTAAGAGGACGATATGGCAGCGTACATAAACGAAGAATACTACGATATGCTAATGGCACTTGGCGAGTGTCACGGGCAGTATCACGTAGCTGCAAGACGATACGCCGAATTATATCTAAATCGTGCAAGACATCCGTCAGCTCCTGTCATACTACGAGCAACTCAGAGACTATACGAGACTGGCAGTGTCCTTCCGAATAAATACGAAGCAGGAAGAAATCGCGATGCAAGAAATTTGCGAAACACGGAGCAAATTGTACGAGCAGAAGATTATCAGGTAAGACGAACATTTTGCGAAAATTTTCTGAGAAAAGTGGATCGAGATCCCAGATTTTCTTCCCGTGTGATATTCAGTGATGAATCATTATTCACACAAGAAGGGATTTTTAACTCGCACAATATGCATTATTGGAGCGAAGAAAATCCCAGAGTAACGCGGCTCAAAAATTTCCAAGTACGTTGGAAAATAAATATCTGGGCTGGAATAATGGGTACCCAAATACTTGGGTCCGTTTTTCTACCAGATATTTTAACTGGCCAGACGTACGTGGAATTTTTGAGAGAAAATCTGCCAGACTTTTTAGAAGAAGTGCCACTATTTGAAAGAAATAAAATGTTCTTTCAACAAGACGGTGCTGGACCACACAACGCCAAGATTGTAACAAACTACTTGAACGAGCAGTTTCCTGGACGTTGGATGGGTCGGTATGGCCCGATACGTTGGCCCGCAAGATCCCCGGATCTTAATCCTCTTGATTTCTTTTTATGGGGATACTGTAAGGAATCAATCTACAAAATGCTTCCCGAGGACGTCGACGACTTGGAAACCAGATTGCGATATGCAATTTGGAATATCGAAGAGGAAGTAATGGAGAACGTCCATTTAAATTTACTTAAACGCATGAGAGCTTGCATAAGGATGGATGGTGCTCATTTTGAGCACTTATTATAAATTTTTTAAAGTTATAAATTAATCCGCTCTTTTCAGAGCGACCAAAGTCAATCCGCTCTTTTCAGAGCGACCAAATCCAATCCGCTCTTTTCAGAGCAACCAACATATTTATACGTGGAACATCTTGTTCGCAAAACAATAAAAAACATGAAATAATTATTTTTCTCACGTCTCGCTGAGAAAAGAAAAAGCAAAACGTATAATGTTAAGTTATTAAAAAAAAAGTATTATAACGTATTATAATACGTTATAATACGTTTATTTTTAATAACTTTATTATACATTTTCTAAATTAGCGCATTCATAATGCAAAGGCTTCGATTAATCACAAGACACGATAGCGTCTCGCGGATCTCGCGTCAATCACGTTCGGCAACGCCGCGCGATTATTATCGTCGCGTCGGCGTCGCCGCAGTCTCTTGTCATAGACTGTATTGTCCGCAACTAATAATGTGCATTTAACGCGTTTTTTAAAAAGTAATTTTTAATAATTAATCGGTAGTAACCGCGAATTGTGATTGAGTGTTGTGATCGATTAATGAATAATATTTGATCAAGTCTGAGAGAATTTTCTCTTAGAATTTACATTGAAAATTATGGTAATCGTGAGACAATATGGTATGGAAAAAATTTTATGAAAATTTCTCTGATTAATATTTAAATAAAAATAAAAATAATAATATCTATGATAATAAAATATAAAATATGTTTGATTAATTTTACTAAACTGCATAGTAAAATTAATCAAACATATTTTATATTTTATTATCATAGATATTATTATTTTTAATGTGATAAATATTAATCAGAGAAATTTTCAAAAAATTCTTTCCATACCATATTGTCCCATGATTATCATGATTTTCATGGTAAATTCTAAGAGAAAATTCTCTCTGATTGCGTGAGTGTATTCGTCAAAGTGTCGATAATACAATTTATAAAAAAAGAATTGTTTATTATTCGGTGTGTCACAGTGTGTCAACGTCTGTGTCAACGTCGACGTTGTGATCCATTCCAGTCGTACAATTATTCATCAGAAGACATCTCTGTAAGGTAAGAATAAGTAAAAGAAAGAGAGATAAAGAGAAAGAGGGTGTATGTACACACACACACACACACACACACACACACACACACAAACACACACACACACAACACACACACACACACATCGCGTGTAGATAACAGCTGATCGCAACGAGCGCCTCGCGTAATCGCCCGCGTCGGATGAGTTGCGCCGTTCCTGCCTTCCGACCGTACTCGTACCGTAATTCGCTAACTATTTCCTTTTATAACTTAAAAACTAAGCTTCGGATAAAATTTTGGCAAAGGAAAAATCGTCTCAGAATTCATTCAGGAATACGACAGTTTAAGGACAAACGGTTATTTTGAATCACCCTGTATATACCTCCTCTTCCGGAATATTTTCAGCACAATCCTTACTCTCTTCAATATATTCTGTGCCAACTTCCAATAACTCGCAGTTCCATTTCGGATAATTCTGCAGATTGTTTAATGAATTTGTTTCCTGTCATGACCTTAGCTCTTTTTAAATCGCGTGCCTTCACAGAAGTTCGACTTTTTAAGTCTCTCCATGCCTAAGCATATAAAATTACTTTCTATTTTATTTTCCTGCTCATAAAAAAATATATATCCAAATCCAAATTGAAATTAAATGTATAACTTAAATTGTAATAAAAATTATTTCAAAATGAGCAAAGTACGTACATTATATGCACGTATAATACGTACATAATATGTTTATTCGCGCCAAGTATGTATATTATATATACGTACCACTTGCCACTGTTCAGCAGTTTTTGTCGCTCCTTGAACATTATTTAACTTTGTAGCTAGCTCTGCCTACTTTTTTGTGTTATTTCCTTTCCGTGTAAAGTATTAAATTTGCCTTCAGCGAGGCCCTTATTTAGATAGAAGAAATCCAACATTTTGGTGTATTGCAACGATGTTGTCCGGGAACTGCGTCCGGGAACGTGCTTTCTTGCTATAAGAATAAAAAGTAATTATTTTATGTTTTTCTTGTGGAAAAATACTATTGAATTAGTGAAAAATCTATTGGAATGAATAGTGTACAATATTGGATTAAAATGGTTTTTCAATTATTTCCAATCGTTTCTTCGCGAGTCCAATAATATTTTTCCATAAAGGATATATTGTTGTTTTTATTTTCTATATAAAACATATTTCGAATTAATACTTACATTGTCCCATTTTGGGCCATGTTCCTTCTTTTTTTCGGGAGCGTCCCGTTTGACCACGTTGCTTTTGACCACAGCCAATTATATTGACCGGTGTATAGGGTTTTTTACTAGGTCTACCTATCAGAAGGTTCTGTGGTCAAAAGCAACGTGGTCAATCGAATCCCACTCTTTTTTTCTTAACGTCTCCCTTGAAACTGAGAGTCCGAGTGCGACTTAGGTTATATTCTCTTATCTTTTTTCGTTCGCGTTCATAAAATTCATAAATTCTGCTGAAAGTTACTACATTTTTACTGCAACATTGTCAGATTTACCGAATTGTAACCGAATTTTGTCGATACGCTGGTAACGAATCTTGCATCGATAAATATCGTTAAGGCTAAGTTACAGAATCACGCGGCGTCGACATCGTCGATCGCGCAAGCGACAAAAGTCGATAACTAGCGATAGCGACAATCGTCGCTAAGACATTAGAGAATTCCGCTACTGGCCTCTCGTGGGAGAAAGTAGTATTGCAACAAGGCTAATGGGCGCCCACTTTTTGTAAAATTCATATTTGCGTATACATATGTATGCGTATATACATATACCAATAGTATCTAAAAATTGTATATATGCTTCAAATTGTATGATGATAAATAATAACAGCAGACTAATAGTTCACGGAGTGAACTAATATACAGTATGTAAGACACGGGCGCTTATTAGGCTTGACAATTTATTGCTTTTTCACTTGTTACTTCTTCATCGATACTTTATATATCGTCAGCGCGATAGAGCGACAAGGAGAGCGACAAGGAGTTAACGATTGTTAACTCTTGACTGACATTATCTTTCAGCAATCGCAGATTTATAAACCGACAAATATATTATCTTGATTTCTGTTCAATTATATATGTGCCGTGCAAGAACATCTGCTACATAAATATTGATAATATAAAATCACTTGCGAGTAATAGTTAATGGCTCAGTGCAAGGGTATTCAGTCTCTCACGCTGGAAACTCAAGTTCGAATCTATAAGCATCGATAAGACTTTTTTTATTCATAATATTTTTTTTATTCATAAAATTTTTTTATTTATATATGTGAATATATAAAAATTGTTAAATACATTTTTTGTAAAGGCAATTAATTTAAGAAGAATTCTTTAATTAAAAAAAATAAAATTAGAAATTAAATTAAATTGAAAATATTTATATCATTTTATAACTACACATTGTGTGTATATATATGTTCGCAATTGCCACAAAATGAAATTGGAACGTTCAAATTCAAGCGCGGATTAAAGGGAATTACGCGCAAACGCTCAAGCGGCCGCGAGCAGACAACGCGTGCGCATAAGTCGTGCACGAGCCGGCTCATTTATCGCTCGACGCCACGACAATGCAGCATCCAATAGCCTGCGCCCACGCACCCGATTTCGAGGAAACAGGACGCGCTAATTCGCCGAATCCTTGCTCTGATTTCTGGAAGGATCCCTTTGCGCATCACGCGATTACAAATACGTAATATCCTCAAGAAGAACCTTCCAGAAACAGAAAAAAGCAGATAAAAGCAAGATGCGTAGAGCAGCTGTCCCCTAGTTTTTGGAATTCCGTGTACGACACTGCGTCAAATAAGAGCGAAAATTAATACGTGCTAAATTAAGAAAAGTTGATAAAATCTTAAAGGCGAGAAACATTAAATTGAATTTCAATTGGTTGTATATTTTGTAAATTATTAAAATTGTTAAAATAAACTGTATTTATATACAAATAATTGAGTCAATCAAATCTATTCGGTCTTAGTCAAATTTTTCCTACGCGTCGTGCACAATATATATACAGGGTGTCCCAAAAGTCTGGAAACAATCGAATATTTCATAAACTATGCATTTTAGAAACAAATGTTTCAGACAAAAGTTGTAGGGACTAAAATGATCTATTTACTTGTCTTATCAGTTTGATCACAGGTGGCGATGCCAAGGTTACGTGATGGTCACCTTGAATTTTTTAAATAGAACCACCTATTTTTTATTGAATATTCTTGTAGCTTATTTCAAGAGCTTTCCAAAACACTATAATTAAGTTATTTTTCATTAAGTACTTTTCAAGTTATAAGGCTTGTTTACAGTATTTTGACATAAAATACAAAATATCGTGTAGAATATTCAGTTTTCCGTAATCTTACCTTAATACTTTTGTGCATAGTATAATAAGATCAATCAATTGGTGTAAAGAAAACACATAATTGTTTTCAAAAAAAGTATGCAACTGCATGTTGTAAATTACATACTTTTTCTTAATAGCAACTATGTGTTTTTTACACCAATTGATTGGTCTTATTATTCTATGCACAAAAGTATTAAGGTAAGATTACCGAAAACTGAATGTTTTACACGATATTTTGTATTTTGTCAAAATACTGTAAACTTCAAGCCTTATAACTCGAAAAGTACTTAATAAAAAATAACTCATTATAGTGTTTTGAAAAGCTCTCGCGATAAACTACAAGAATATGCAAAATATGAAAAATGGGGGTTTCCGTTTAAAAAATTGAAGGTGACCCATACGTGACCTTCAAACGACTATCCAAGGTCAAATAATTGCCACCATCTTATGTCCCCCTTGAAACGATACGACTATTGTTAGAAACATTTTTTTCTAAAATGCATAGTTTATGAAATATTCGATTGTTTCCAGACTTTTGGGACTCCCTGTATACATATATATATGCAAAAAATGATTCCGTGAATAAATTATATAGTGTTTAATCCTGTAAATCAATAGCAGCTATAAAAAATTATTAATATTTTATATATTGCTTAAATTAATCGTCTTTACCAAAAAATATATGTAATAGATTCATATATATTCAAATATATTGTTTAAAAAAATTTTATCGATGTCTATGAATTCGAACTTGAGTTTCTAGCGTGATAGACAATATAATTTAGACATAATTCTATAATTCAGACATATATGTATGTACATACATATATGCATATGTAAATATAAAATTTTTAAAAACATGACGCCTGTTTTATGCCACAAGCACAGTATATACAGTAGCGCAACTCTCGATTTTGTGTTGGCCAAAACGGAGTGCGCATGCGCGAAATAAGTAAGTAGACCTAACACCATCTGAACTTTTCTCTCACTCTTCCTTGTTTCGTTCTCTCTCTCTAACTCATTGCTACATTAGAAATTATATTAATAATTTAATAAGAATTATGTAGAAATATAAGTTATTAATAATATAATGTATGTTAAAAAAATGGAAAAAACAAATAAGAAATATAAAATATTATATGTGTTAGTCATTAATTATGTTATATTATTAAAGTAATATTACAATAAAAGTCAAAAGAAAGCAAAATATAAAATATAATTCACTGCTTCCTCGACAGCCAATGCCTCAGCGTCAAACACTGTAGAATGATTGTTAATACGTTTTTTACTTATAAGATTAATGTCAGGGGATACAATTGCGTGATCAACTCTAAAATCATCCGCACAAAAACGAGAACCATCCGTATAGATGACGAGGTCAGCACTCTGTTCAGACAAAAAATTATTAAAGAATGCAACAATCTCGTTATTGTTGTAATCAAAGCAAATCCAGAACTGACATCTATAGCCGGGGTAAAATGTCTAATAAGGTATGAGTGTTCTAAGTAACCTGGAAGATTAAACTGTTCGACTTGTTTAAATATATAAAAATTATCTATAAAAGAGTTCACCAAATTACCCAGTGGTGATCTCACTTCCTCAGGAAGTAGTAATAAAGACTCAAGAATATAATTGAGTGGATGCGATCTGCGAGCAGTAACTCTACAGAGAAACTTATTTAGTAAAAATTGCCATCTAGTAATCAAAGGCTGTTCACCATTAATGTCCAAAAGAACATTAGTGGGCGTGGTGCGCATCAGTCCTGAGACAGCCTTTAAAAAGGCATATTGAAGTCTGTTCATCTTAATCAGTCCATCATCAATTGGATGAAAGACCTGACAGCCCCAATCAAGGACCGATCTAATGAAACCTTTGTATATAGTCAACAGAACAGCCAGGTGTGTGCCCCAACGAATACTTGAGATGGCCTTCAAAGAATTGATTCTGGGAATAACTCGATTTTTTATATTAGCAATATGCGCTCTCCAATTAAGTTCCGGATCAAGGTATACCCCCAGAAATCGAGGAGCCCAAGAACAGGCTATCGGTTCCCCTAGGATGTTCAATGAAAAATGACTGCGGCGCAGCGACAAGCGCAGATTTCTGAGTCTCTGATTCGAAAAAATAGTATATACTGATTTAGATGGCAAAATTGACAATCCAAGGTTTCCCAGGAATACGCGAAGATTATCAAGAGCATTATTTAAATAGTTACAAATATAATCTAAAGACTGATGTGAACAATATATAGTGACATCGTCCGCATACATAAGAATGTTCACTGGTAACGGAATGCAGGTCTCTATCAGAGCGAGATATGTCTATGTTGGAGAGCCATTCCAGCTGCATATTTAATCAGATCACGATTAACAGTCATATCTTTAATGATTTTGTGAGGAACAGCATATTTTTTCCAGAAGGATCCATAGGACTTCAGGAATCACATTATCAAAAGCACCAACCAAATCTAAAAAGACAACCCCAGTATATTTGCGTTGATGGTTAAGCCTACGCAGGTTAGTCACTAAGGTGGCAACGCTATCTATACACGATAGACCACGTCGAAAACCAAATTGGAAAGCAGGGAGAATTATTGTTTTCAGTCCACCATTCTATGCGTTTATGTAAAAGTTTTTCAAATATTTTATGTAGGTTATTTGACAAAGCTATAGGTCTGAGATCTCCATTCCTACCTGGTTTAGGAATAAAAATAACAAAATATTCGTTTCATTTCTTTGGAAATTTACTCTCTTCTGTGAAACATTAAATTAAATATTTT
This sequence comes from Lasius fuliginosus, assembly GCA_949152495.1. Taxonomy (NCBI): domain Eukaryota; kingdom Metazoa; phylum Arthropoda; class Insecta; order Hymenoptera; family Formicidae; genus Lasius; species Lasius fuliginosus. The sequence goes on along the minus strand of OX424454.1, from coordinate 11,819,727 downwards.
AAGAATCAAAGAATGCAATTCTTCTGGAAACTGATGATTTTGTTGGTAATTAAATCTGGACCCGGGGACGAGTGTAATTTGAGTAAAGAGACAGCAGCCTCATATTCAGTGCGTGAGAAAGAATGCAACATAAAAGATGAATCTGATTGATTTATAAAACAGGGGATATTGCGAATATTGTTAAGGTCGATGTGAGGATGAATATTCATCGTTGATGCAAGCTTTTCGAAAGCCTAGTTGAAATGGCGTTCTGACAAGGAAGTGCTTTTATTACGAATTCCAGAAAAGAAATGAACATACTTCCAGACTTTTAATATAGGAGTATTCAAATTCAAGGAGGAACAAAAGTCTCTGAATTTATCCCTTTTCTTTTTTTTGAAAATTTTTGTAGCTTGTTTACCAGTCATGGTATAACGTTATAGGTTCTCCATAGTCGGGTGCAATTTATATTCCTTAAAATAAGAACTTTTAATGTAGATATTTTGGCCACCAGTAATAAAAATTAAAAAATAATGAACACACTTCTCTCGACCGTACTGGCAAATTCTATTTATTATTAACTGCACATCACAACGTTTCGACCTTAATTTTGGGAGAGGTTCAATGGCACACAGTTCAATTGCGCACACCAATTATATTGACCGATGCCTAGGGTAACCAGCACTGTTGACCAATCAAAGAGCCTTATTTGCAACTGGCCAATCAGCAATATAGGCAATTGGTAGCCTCCCTTAATTTTAGGTCCTTATCAAGTGATGAAATATAATTATACTTTGTAGATGTCAAAAGATAGAAAATTCACTGTGTCAGATGGACAAACATGTCAAATACATTAGAACGAAACAAGAAGATTCGTTTGCTATTAAGAAAAGGTATGTAATTTGCAACATGCAGCTGCATACTTTTTTTTTAAAGCAACTATGTGTTTTTTTTACACCAATTAATTGGTCTCATTATTATGTAAATAAAAGTATTAAGGTAAGATTATCGAAAACTGAATGTATTACACGATATTTTGTATTTTATGTCGAAATACTGTAAACTTCAAGCCTTATAACTCGAAAAGTACTTAATGAAAAAATAATTCATTATAGTGTTTTGGAAAGCTCTCGAGATAAGCTACAAGAATATGCATTGAAAAATAGGTGGTTCCATTTAAGAAAACATCGATGACATTGACCTTCAATGGGTCACTCAAGGTCAAATACATATTTTCATCATCTGTCCCCCTTCAAGTCCTACAACTTTTGTCTGAAACATTTTCCGTATCTTCCATATTTTTCGAGATATTTGCCTGAGGAGATTACAATGATGACACCCTGTATAAAAAGCAAACATATATATGTACATTTATTCCAATCCAAATTTTGCAAAACAGTAGTTCTATTTCGTTTCGAGTACATAGTTGGTCAATGTAATCGTCCTGAATCAAAGAAACTCTGAAAGATCTGTCACCAAGAGAGCGACACCGCCCCCCCCTGCAATCACGATCTCTAGAGACAAGTTCAAAATTAGCCAGCGTTGGATGATAATTGACATCTAAACGTGTTTCACAAAGTGCTGCAATTTTAATTTTATGCTCCTCTAACAGAAAGTGCAATTCAGGTAAACGTTTCTGTAGAGAACGGCAATTCCACTGGAGAATGTTTACAGCTATATTGTTACCTACCATAACCATAATAGGAGTTACGTGCACATGGCACTCTTAAAGAAAATGTGACCCATCTCTATGAGCACATCTTGTTGCAAAGAATTAATTGAAGAAAATTTTTTTTTACATTCAGAGATCCAGAAGTTTAAAATGTCAGGGGAAGGATTTAAAGTAGAATACACAGAGGTACTAGGAGAATGTGTGTAAGGAGAATTAGATCTAGCCGCAGAATCAGAATGAAAATCTGATGGATGAATGTTTTTTGAAGAAACAGATTTAAGATTAATATCTATTTGATTATTAATATCCGCCGGTGTAGATGTTGCAGATTTAGAGCCGCTATGAAAACCAACATTATTGTTTTTGCGAGATACAACACGAGAAAAGGTGGAAGGGGTCATAGGATTAGACATTGACATAGAAGAGGAAAAGAACGGAACAAATGAAGGGAGCGAGGATGGCCCAGAAAAGGAAGAAGGAAATGAAGAGAAGGTATTCAAACGTTTTATTTTGAGCTCTTCCCGGAGTATTCTTTTTTTTAGCAAATTCTGCAAAATTAGTTTTATTTAAAATATTAACAGTATTTAGAGGAAGAAACTCGCTTAAGGTCGGAAGAGGGACCCCCAACCGTGGACAGGACCATCCCCCAGGGGGCATGTCATCTCCTCTATCCAAAAGGGCCCCCGGCCCTTTATGATATTTATCCCCTCAGAAGGGGATATATCATGATATGCCACTAACCTGTCGATCTTTTTTTGCCTAATAAAGATTGGGCATAAAGGGCTAGAAGCCTCATGTTTAACTGCATCTAGTTTACTTCTCATACAGTTAATACAGCGTGATTTTCCAGACTTGCACTTGTCCGCATCATGTAAGGGAGCAGTTGAGTTGCTTCCACAGCGTACACAAGCTGAATAATTATTAGATGATCTGCAGACTTTAGCCAAGTGACCAAAACGCTGACTTTTTGACACCTACGAACTCCATAAATGAAAGGTTCCAGAACCACTCTTTTTCTCATATAAATCAAGGAAGGGGGCACTGTAGTTGTTCAGAAACGAGAAATATATGAGTTCGTGTTCTTATAATTCATCGTGATCGTATTATCTTCGTGATTGTTAACGATTCTTCTCTTTAAGCGAGAAATTTCAAAAGGAGGAGTCCACAAAGTACCCCATTCGGGGGGGGGGGACGAATTAGACATCAATTCCTCAACCGTATCATTATCATCTATTCCTTTCAAAATAAGTTGTCGGATGACTTTATAGTTTGGTATATATGCCATAACTCACCTTGAAACATTAAGTTAGCGTTTTTGTTAAAAGAGTCAACAAATTTGTTGGCCGATGTACCATCACAAAAGGAAACAGTGAATTTATTTTTTCCAGATTTCAAATAAAAAGCATTTTTGAAAAGGTCAACGTGTTTGTGTACACGCTTACCGAAAGTGATGACACCGTACTGACCTGTTGATGATTTCCGATGGCCTAGACTCTCTTGACTAGATAGATTAACGGATCCGGATTCCGGCACCTGTGGATTTTTAGAATTAATATTAGTTGATGAGGAAGCAGTAAGGTTCATTTCAATTTTGACTACAAAAGATGATTTAGCATGTGTATATTGAATATTTATTCATGAGACGTGGGTCTTGTGTTTCGACTGAGAGTTCCTTAGCTCCCTTTCTTTCATGTTGAGCAGGAGAAGAAACTCTTTTCAAATTCGTCCTTTTAGGTGTAGCAAAACGTCGAGTATCCGTAAGTGAAGAGCCCTTATTCTGCTCTTCTGGATTAGATCGAAATGTTAAATTGACTGAAACTCCTTCCAAATTCTTATTCGAATCTATGGGTAATAAGTCCGATTCCATATCGATGTCCGAAGTATTTATTTTGATATATGTTAAGAACCGTTAATAATGCAAGATGGCCGTGTGTGAGAATAATTCACACAAAAGCAAGGCACGTAAAGGCAAGAAGCGCGAAGTGCGCGATGTTAGCGCGTCAAGTATATCAATATCACTATAAAAACGTGTCTCTCAATTAACAATGATCACCAGTAATCACTAACTAATATCTATAATTATAACTATTATCTTCTATATCACATGATTTATCACATGCTGAATAAGCTTAATTTATTACGTACGTCCGATCTGTCTCACGTCTAGATCCGGACTCTTCCCATGTTCTGATGTTAGCTGCACCTTAGACATAGTATAACTAGTATGTTCACTCCGAGCTTTTTTCGGGTTCGCGTCTATCCCTTCTGCGCATCGTCATTTTGGGGGGGGGGGGGAACCAATTCAGGCAATTGTTGTATGTGTGATAGTGTAAAATCAGAGAGGTTATTAGTTCAAAAACTGGATATTAGTCCAAAAACATGGCGGAATACCATGTGATCGACGACAAAAAGATTAAAGTGCCGACAGAGAGTGAACATACTAGTTATACTATGTCTTAGATACAGATCTAGTGTTATTCGTAACCTTCGTCGTACATCTCGAAAAATTTATATTTTTTCATGAAACTTGTTTTGACGTATTCCTTACATTGTTAAAATTATGCGTACAAAGCCGCATTTTACAATTTGGCTCTTAAAAATTTATAATAGATACAATACGGATTCGGGGGCAACTACACCTGATCCACGGTTAGCTGTATGTTGTTTGTCAGTTTTAGAATTTTTATTTTGATCATTTTTCCATAAAATCGCTTTGTATGCATAAAGAGACGATGCTGCTGATTATGAATATCATAATTAAAATGAATTTTCTCTTTATTTTTAGTTTTTATACGTCGATTATAAATCCGTAATTCACGGCTTTCCGCGAGAGGTCACCACCATGTCTCCTGCCCAGGATTGGGCACGTATTATATTCGATGTATTATACATAGTTTCCTCCATGTATTAGACATAGTATAATACGTCATGGGTTTGATCACGTATTATACATATGACGTAGATCGCATATCGCATATGATAACTGCCGTTGCCGTCTTTTCATTGTGCATTAGGCTTTATTTACTGCGGAATTGCGGATGGCACCATAAATAACGCGATTTGGAAAACCGAAAAACTAACCTAAAAGTGAAAAGTGTGCTTAAACATTCGAGGCACCCACTAGCCCTATCGCCTCTGCGTTGCCGTTGAATGACCAAATCGTCCGATCCGGACGGGTTGAAAACGCGTGTCCCAAGAGAGACACAAATAAAAAAAAAGTGACAAAAGAAATGTCGAAAATGAGTCGCGGAGGTAGGCCGTGTCACAAATTTTGGGAGGAAGGACACTTCGAAAAATATTACGAAGGCCAAAGACTTTTCGCATATTGCAATTATTGCAAAAAAATCATACGTCACAGTGCCGAAAATAGATTAAGGGACCACAGGTAAGTAAATAATATGTAAATGTTGGTTTGACTTTTTAAAAATTAGTAAGTTATACTTGCAATCTTATCTCCAATTTTTTGTTCAGGAAGCACTGTCAAGAATTGGTCGAAAGCCCCGAAGAAATAATTTCCATAGATGAGATTGATGAGAATAATGTACATGTTTTTGCTACCCCACATTCTACCGACGTAATTGCGAGTACATCTTGTGTAAGTATTATTTTATATTTATAACATTCAGAATGAAATAGAAAAAGAAAAAAAATCCGAAAATAGAGAATAAGACAAAAAGCTCTCTAATAGATTTATTAATTATACACCTAAAAACTGTTATTAATGTTGTCTTGGAAATGGGTGAGTTTAAATTTATTTTCCGTTGAGATTTTTCTTCTTTTTCCAGCACGATAAATATTACGTTACGTGATTTTCCTCTTTTTCCTGCTGATTTCATTGTTTATATTATTTTCCAGAATTTAGCAAGTTCTTCAACTCAGTTGCTGAAACGTCCAGCGTTGTTGCCAATAATGCCAATTAATGACAATCAAAAAGGATCATCCAGCAACAAAAAAAAGCTTGATTCTTTTGTTGATAAAATATCGAATGCAGAAAAATCCGTTATTGATAATCAAGTTATGAAATTTTTGTGTGGGTGCAATATTATTTTCGACGTCGTAGAATCTTGTCACTTCAAAAATTTGATTAAGTTGCTGAGGCCCGCTTACAAACTTCCCTCTAAAGACATCATGAATATCACACTTCTGGATACAGTGCATCAACAATTGATTAAGAATTCTTCAAACTGTGAGAAGTCGGACAGAATATTGATGGTGTCACAAAGAAATTACACAACAGATACAAAATATATTATCGGGGTATTACATAGTAAAAACAAAGAAAAGTTGTTTCTTAAACTCTGGACTGTTGCAAGCAATGAAAACGATATAAGTGAGATTATTCACGATGCTGTAAAAACAGTTAAGTTAAAATACAACGCTGATGTTTATGCAATCATCGCAGACGACAATTTATGCATAAACGACAGCGATGGACTTGAGCATCTATGGTTCTTCAAGTGCCAAGCCACAATTGCTAAAAAAATAACAAAATCGTTATTAAACATTCCGTTTATTTCAAAAGTGAGAAATTTATTGAGTGCATTTAATACTCCTCAATTGAAGCAAGAGATTATAAATCGTGGTGGAGTGAAATTTGAACTACTGAATGACGATGAGTCTTGTTTCTTCATTAAAGATATTCTCAATGCTTGCATGAAAAATAGGCCTATCATGAAGCAAATCCTTGCTACTGGAGAATTTATTTTCAAAAGGAGATTTTAATGACTCTATTCGATAGTACTTCTTCGTCCTTGTCTTCCTCTTCTTTTGAAGAAGATTTGAGAAAATTCATATGTTTGTACGAACATTTTTGTTCACTGATTTCCAAATGCGACAACCCTACTGTTAGCATCGCAGATATGACTGAAGAATGGTTAAAACTTGTAGCCATCGTAGAAGACGTTTATATGAATGAGATTTCTGAACAAATTCATTCAATTGTGTCACCCGTGTTACTGGCAGCAAATTTTTTGCATCCAGTGTATAGGGGACGTATATTTGAAAATAATGCAGAACGTGTCACTGCAATTTTTGAATATTTGCTTGAAGTCTTGGACAGCGAAGGATTGGATGACTATTACGCTTTTTTAAAGGGGAAAGGACTCTTCGAAAAACTGTTGCAACATAAAATTGTAGACCCAGAAAAATATTGGGATTATGCAGAAAAAAAACATCCAAGTCTAGCAAAATTTGCTTCAAAATTAACGCAAGTACCTGCTTCAGTTTTCCAAATTAAATCTTTATGTAACAATATATCTGATGATAATGGAAAAATGACTGAATTATATCATCAGTTAAGATTAGAAGATAAAAATGTAACTGATAAATACTGAAAAAGTTTACTCCTTTGAAAAGTTTAACATTTTTTCAATTAAATATTTATATTACGTTATTTTTGTTATTATTGTTTGTTAAGGTGATCAAAGAAAACTTATGTATAATGCCAATGAGGCTGTGAGAAAAAAACTAGTCTGAAGTGAATATTGACTACAAAAGAATAGTTGATTATACTCTTGAACTTAGATTGAATGTTTATTAAGAAAAGACTTTTTAAGATTTAAAAAGACTTTTTATTCAGATTTAAGAAAAGAATTTAAGACTTAAGAAAAGAATTTAAGAAAAGACTGTTTTTATTCAGACTTCGTTCACTAAGAAAATATTTTTTTTAAACAGAAATGTCTCCTTTGTTTAAAACCCTTGTCTGATAAATTTATTACTGTTCTAGTCTATTAACACATTGTTTGAGACATTTACAGAAAAATGAAATACTTAAGACAAAGTGTTAATGAGAGAAAAATATGTTATTACTTATTATTAGTAAAACTATTACTATTACTCGACTGTTACTCAAAGCTGTATAACTATATGTACGAATAACAATATGTAAGAATAAACCATTTGCTTGCAATAATTTTCGAACTTATTCAATTTATATTTATATGTACAGTTGTTTTAAAAAAGTTCTACAAAGTTCCATAGATACAATTTAAAAAATATTTAACAAAATACATAAAAATATAATCCATAAGTTACATTAATCGGACTTAAAGAAATTGTCAAAGTATTCATCCCATTTGTCCGTCATTTATAATGAATAGTATATTTCAATCAACTTTTGGGATCGCTCAGCAGTTAGCCGATTTCGTAAATCAGAGTGAATCAAGGCCCAATTAGAAAATACACGCTCAATTTGAGCTGAAGAGGCTGGAATTTTCATCAATTTCTCCGCTAATCCAAGAAGAGAGTACGTTTTTCCAACTTTGAACCAGTAAGTTTGAGGAGATTTGATATTTTTGCTATTTAAGGACTTAAATATGCCTGCGCCATTAAGGAATGCCTGCACATCAGGATGATCATGCGGATTTTCGATGTTCAATTCTTTGTCGAGAAAATCGTGAACTTGATGTCGATATTTTTCTAGATGCATAAATCGTTTACCTTTATAAACGGGATGTAGATAATTAGCTGTTAAAATTGCTGGTCTCAAAGCTTTTTCTAATCTATCTTGTATTATTTTCTCATAATTAATATTATCTGTAAGTATGCTTAACTTGAACCACTCTTCGCAAGCATCTGCGATGCTGCTATCGGAACGTTGGCATTTATTTGCCACACAAGATAAAAAATCAGCACATAATCTTGAAGCCTCATCTCAAATTCGCTAGTAGATAACATTTTTGATATGTCAGTCTGAACAATGATCTTTTGACTTTTTAACAGTTCACGCATAATCAGCAAATTACTTAAACAATTACGAAATGCATCTCTGTGACTGCACCAACAAGTTTCACAGGCAAGAACGACTTTTTTTCCGCCTCCTTTCACGAGTTCTTTTTCTGGTTCTGGTCGCTTAAATTCTTTCAATAGTCGGTTGACGCATTCAGCAAATTCTCTATCGATTAAAGACTTTGCTAATAAATTAGCGCTGTGGCTTGCACAAGTCACATGCCAAAGTTCCACGGATTTACCCATCAATACCATAGCAAACGCATCGTCTGATACGATAGCATATATATGAATATTAAATCTATTACTAGCCATTTCCGTAGCTTCTTCAACGATTTTTGACAATACAGCTCCTGTTTCTCTCACACCAGTTAAATTCCATGAATTCAGGTATATACTTTTGTCCGTAACAGTATGTATGATGCAGACAACCTGGTGAGTATTCGCAGCAGAGTTTTTCCAGCCATCAATTAACAGTACACCCTCCGTGTTTTGATATTTTCTGGTCTTAGTTGTAACTTCCTCATGCATCGCGTCTAACAATTGATTTGAGAGTTTCTTTCTCGTTGGTACTTTATAGTTAGGATTCAGCAAATTCACAAACTTTCTGAATAATTTTGATTCAACTACATTGAAAGGAATATTGCAGCTAAAAAAGAATTTAGCCAACGCCACGTCAATTGATTGATCGGAACTAGGATGAGGACGTTTCGCTCCAATTTGCTCTTGCTCCATTTTTTTTTGGAATTCATTTTATGATCTGCCATTCTCATTTTCCATCCACTTGCCAATTGAATGAAAACATATCTGCAAATCTAAATTCTATTATTCTATTGTTCTATTATTAGTATTAGTATAAATATATTATTCCTATTAATTGAGTCATTAGTCATTATATCTAATCATTTACTTAAATGTATTCTAAAGTTGAATTTATTTCACTTACATTACTTGATGATTTTTAGGTTATAATTCCCTTTTGCTCTTAGGAGTAGTTAGGTTAGGACTCTTGCACACTGGACGAGGACGTCAACGCGGTAAACCCGTCACACACACTTTTCCATTACATCTTAAGGCGAATTTACACCTTGGCAAAATAGCAGAAAGCAGAAAAGCTTGCTCGATTCGGCGGTCCAGAACATTCCGGCCATATAATACGTTTCCTACGTTTCCTACGTTTTCATACGTATTATACAGTTTCCTACTTAAAAATGTAAGAAACTACTCAAAATGGCCAAATGACCCAACCCTGCTCCTGCCCATAGACTTATACGGGGTGTTAAAGAAAAAGGGTCACATATTTTGAGAGAAGGTAGTATTGATCAAAACAAGAAAAAAGTCTAATTAACATGGGTCTTACAATTAATATCATCGAAGATACAGAATGCGTGAGTCTTTGAGACGTAAGGCTGAAAAATGCATAAAAATAAATGGAAATTACATAGAGCACCTCCTATAATGCTGACTGCAAAACTAGTAAATACTTGTTTACTGCATTGTAGAAGTGACACAACTAATAAGAAAAGGACAAAGAGCTGAAATAGAAAGATAGCTTGTATCTTCGAAGATATTAATTGTAAGAATGTTAATTAGACATTTTTTCTTATTTTGATCAATATTATCTTCTCTCAAAATATGTGACCCTTTTTCTTTAACACCCTGTATAAATAGATTGCGCGTCCTTATGGGCGCGCTGGAGACTACATTGAAGGACAGAGATATTGCGTGAGTGATGCTCTCTCTCTCGCTTTTTGTTAAGAGAGGGGGACCTCTTCTCCTCTTCTCCTCTTCTCCTCTTCTCCACTCCTCCTTATTTTCCTCACCAACGCGCATGTTAGACAGAGACACACTCACTCAGGCTAGAGATCCTTAATCAGAGATCGGACAATGTGCTGTCGTGGGGTGAAACCAGATATGACGTTTTTGATGGCGGTTTATTTTGATTGTTGAATAAATACAAGAATAGAATATATATTCGTGCAATAACCGGCACTGTAACTGTTAGGCATTTTTTAATTCATCTATTTGATTTAAAACAAAAAATTATTGAACTTAATTTTGAAGTTATATTAGGAAATAAGTCACATTAAATTACATGAAGTAAAATACATACCTTACTTAGCACAAGTTCTCACAATTTCATATAATCTCACGAATCTCTCTTTGGAAAATTAAAATATAACATATTACACAGCAAAACACGACGGCCGAGGCTGTTTGTTTTCTGTTTAATGTGGTTTTGACGAATAGTTATGGCTAGGTCGGCTAGGATTTCTTGGTTAGCTATATATATCTTTCTCTCTCAGTTATACAGGGTATTCCATTTTAACTTTTGGGTCAAAATATCTCGATATCACGGGCTTTTAGAAAAAAATGTTTCTGACAATAGTCGTATCGTTTCAAGGGGGACATAAGATGGTGGCAATTATTTGACCTTGGATAATCGTTTGAAGGTCACGTGTAGGTCACCTTCAATTTTTTAAACGGAAACCCCCATTTTTCACTGCATATTCTTGTAGCTTATCGCGAGAGCTTTTCAAAACACTATAATGAGTTATTTTTTCATTCAGTACTTTTCGAGTTATAAGGCTTGAAGTTTACAGTATTTTGACATAAAATACAAAATATCTTGTAAAACATTCAGTTTTCGGTAATCTTATCTTAATACTTTTATGCATAGAATAATGTGACTAATCAATTGGTGTAAAAAAACACATAGTTGCTTTTAAGAAAAAGTATGTAATTTGCAACATGCAGCTGCATACTTTTTGTATATTGTATATACAAGGTGTCCCATTTTAAAAACGCACCTCGATAATTCTTTAACGAAGCATTTTCAGCAAAAATATTTCAGACAAAAGTTGTATGGTTTCGAGGGGCACATAAGATGGTGTCATTAGTTTGACCTTGAATAGTTGTTTGAAGGTCACGTAAAGGTCAACTTCCGTTTTTTAAATGGAACCCCCTATTTTTCATTACATATTCTTGTAGCTTACCTCGAGAGCTTTCCAAAACACTATAATTATGTTATTTTTCATTAAGTACTTTTCGAGTTATAAGGCTTGAAATTTACAGTATTTTGACATAAAATACAAAATATCGTGTAAAACATTCAGTTTTCGGTAATCTTACCTTAATACCTTTATGCATAAAATAATAAAACCAATCAATTGGTGTAAAGAAAACGCATAAAAGTATTAAGGTAAGATTACCGAAAACTGAATGTTTTGCACGATATTTTGTATTTTATGTCAAAATACTGTAAATTTCAAGCCTTATAACTCGAAAAGTACTTAATAAAAAATAACATAATTATAGTGTTTTGAAAAGCTCTCACGATAAACTACAAGAATATGCAATAAAAAATGGGGGGTTCCACTTAAAAACCGGAAGTTGACCTTCACGTGACCTTCAAGCAACTATTCAAGGTCAAACTAATGACATAATCTTATGTGCCCATCGAAACCGTACAATTTTTGTCTGAAACATTTTTGCTGAAAATGCTTCGTTGAAGAATTATCGAGGTGCGTTTTTTAAAATTGGACACCTTGTATACAGGGTGTCCCAGAATTGATAGTAAAAAAGGGGCATATTCTACAGATCAGAATAAGGTAAAATTGTCCTGTGAACATGGGTCCGGAAACGCACCTCCTCTGAGCTACAGCCCTCCAAAGTTTCGCGAAAAAACTCGATTTCTCTATATATTGTCTAAACTTGTGCTTTGAATTTTATGAAAATTGGTACATATACGTATTTTAGTGCGTTTTATTCATTTTTGGTGTCAAAATTGTCCAAAAAAATTTCGAAGAGAGTTTTAAGGAAGGGGGGGGGGCTACATGAAATGTAGCCCCCCAAAACTTAGGTGTGGATGCAATAAATTTGAAATACGTTAACATTTTATGACAGAAATTTGAAATACGTTAACATTTTATGACAGAAAATAAAAAAATAAACATTTTTTGACTCTTAGAGTTTTTTCATACGATGAATCGTTTTCGAGATAATATTTCGAAAAACTTTGGCTGGAGGGCTGCAGCTCAGAGGGGGTGCGTTTCCGGACCCATGTTCATAGGACAATTTTACCTTATTTTCATCCGTAGAATATGCCCCTTTTTTACTATCAATTCTGGGACACCCTGTATATACAATAGGGTGATCCTTATTTTTCAACCTCGTTTTTTTAAAGGTCTCGCCCCTAAGTGTTTTCCAACTTACCTAAAACTAACGCCAGAAAATATTCGGGTCATCGCATAATTATAACTGGTACCCCAGAGGCTGTGAACGTCGTCATTTATATGTTTATAAAATGTTATGTCCGCGGAGCGATTTATTTAGAATCGGAACACGCGTCCGCACCGTCACTCAATATCCGCACTCGCGCCGGAAATCAACAACACTTATTAGTAAAGAACACGTAACTTTAATGAATAATTAAACAGGGAACAAGAAATACAATTATTATTAACGAGAGCGTATTAAAGACACGTCAAACCGAGTCGAAAGCTCAGGGGCGAATCTCTGGGGCGTTGTTGTTAAACAACCCCCGTTGTCAAGGGAGCGCTTCGCAGCTTCTACGGCTAAGGTCTACCGGGCGTCCAACGCGGGCGTAACACTGCCCTCCCTCTCCAAGATTGTCGTCCCGACAATCCGGAAGGGCAGTCTTTAAGCGATTCTCTGTTCCTCCTTCCTTGCAGACTGCGGGGCACCGAAACGGTCTCCTGCCCTACCTCGAGCTGCTGCTACAAGTTACCGGGCTCCGTCTTATTTCTGGTCCCCGTCCGCAATTCTTGGACTTCTGTCCTCTTCTCTGCCGACTATCCTTCTGGAGAAAGAACTGGCCAGGTTCCTTCCCCTTCGGCTTTAAGACGACCTCGCAGGAACTCCGCTTCATACTCTACATTTACCCCTTCGTTGCCGTCCTTTCGAACTGCTGCTACTGCTGCTCCTCTTGTAAGTCTTCAGACAAGGGGGGGGGGATAACTTCCTGAGGACCCAACGTCTCTCCAGACTCCCCTAATCTCTGCCTCGGCATTTGCCCTAGTCCCACGGAAAACCTCAGTCGAAAACCGTGAGAGAGACAGTCTTCTTGAAATAATTTCAAAATATAATCTCTTCGACTTCTAATTCCTTCGTCTTGTAGCTTTTCAAGAAATTCATTCCTGACAAACAATAAAACAACACAAAACCAGCAATACATAGCAAATATCATTTAAAACATTATTAAAACAATTTTCTAAATGTAATTTTTCTGATTTCATAAAAATTCCTATTAATTGAATAATGATCAATTTTTCTCGGGGCATTATTCTTTCCAGTTCGCGATCAAAAAGCTCAACTATTCTTTGTTTCCCTCAGAAACCAATGACGGACATTCCGACCGGAAGTGCCCCTGCTCCCCACACTGCCAACATTCTTTTTTTGTTTTCTCTGTTTTTTCTGTTTCTCTAAAATTACTTTCCTGAATTATTTTTACTGCCATCGCTCTCTCAATTGCTAAATTCAATGACGCAATATTTTCGAGTTGGAGAGTTCTCTTAATGAAATTGTCAGAAACAGCGGAAATAAACTGCGCGCAGGCGATTCTATCGCGAATTTCATGTGGGCATTCAGGATAAGCGAGGGGTGCAAGTCTTTCAAGTTCGAAGCCAAGAGCGGCCAAATCCTCTCCAAATTTTTGTTTCCGGTTTGTAAACTGCGTATAAAAATTCTGAGACAGATGTCCCTCCCCAAAGCGTAACTCGAGTTTGGATTTTAACTCTGTAAATTCTAAATTTGACACGTCTTGTACGGTTTCTAACACGGCTCGCGCCTTCCCTCTTAAACACGCAGCAAGCGCAACAGTCTTAATCCCGTCGCTCCAACGATTTGCTCGCGCGATCAAATTAAATTGCGAGAAAAATTCTCGCAGCGGTACGGTCCCGTCAAATGTGTCTGGTTTCAATTTGAAACCGAGCTCTGCGCGCGCGTCACTTTTCTCCGCATTATTGGCCCCCATATTTTCAAAATTTCTATTACTAGAAGGACTTAGCTGATCGTGTGGTTGAGGATTTCTCTCCATCCGACGAATCTCCTCGTCTCGCTGGCGCAAGAGAACATCAAACGCAGCTCGTTGTTGTTGCTGCTCCTCTCTTATTAGGCGTATCTCCTGAATCGCAGCCTCTAGAGCCATCGCTACCGTTGTTATTTCCGACGTCGCAGTACGAAGAGGAGTCGCAGCTCGCATCCTCTTCCGCGTCGATACTCTGCTGTCAGACTGTGAGCTCTGTTGTTCTGCACTCATTTTCAATCTCTCACAAAACCGTCGTCGTCCTTTTATCCCGGACGAGCCCCCAAAATGTTACGTCCGCGGAGCGATTTATTTAGAATCGAAACACGCGTCCGCACCGTCACTCAATATCCGCACTCGCGCCGGAAATCAACAACACTTATTAGTAAAGAACACGTAACTTTAATGAATAATTAAACAGGGAACAAGAAATACAATTATTATTAACGAGAGCGTATTAAAGACACGTCAAACCGAGTCGAAAGCTCAGGGGCGAATCTCTGGGGCGTTGTTGTTAAACAACCCCCGTTGTCAAGGGAGCGCTTCGCAGCTTCTACGGCTAAGGTCTACCGGGTGTCCAACGCGGGCGTAACAATATGTATAAAAAATTACTATTACATTTTTCCATAAATTTAATGAAAACTATTAAATACGATATTATGCACGTAAATAATACCAAATATACACTAAAACAGAGTTTTAAATAGCTTGCCAACACGTAGGAGTCACGATAGGGAGCGCAGGGCGCGCAGAGAAAATTCTAGCCCTTTGTGCTCGACGACTTTTTCAGTCGGGCGAAGTAGCATCTCGAGATGATTTTGCGCACATTTGACGAGCTTGTTACAGCTAACATAAAATGATTTTATACACAAGTTAGTGTGTTAAAAAAAATATATATTTTAATATTTTATCTATATTTACATCTCAAAAAAGAAAATTTGTTAAATATTAAGCTCTGTATTTTTGCTTTCTATAGTATTTTATAAAACAATCGCCAAGACGCATCCTCACCTTCTCGGGGCAAGTATCGCAGTAATATCTTGTTTACATACATAAAGAGCTTAAGAACCCACTCACGAAGCGATATTGCCATGAACGCTTCGAGGTTCAAACAAATCAAACATAAATAAACATTGTCGCCTCTCAGTCGTACTCCTTAATTTTATTTTAAATTTAAAACAAAATTAATGAAAGTGTTATTATAAAAATTTAGGAATATTAACAAATTTATTTAAACATTCGCCCTTCTTTTTTTTGAGGCACGTGTTAGGGTTAAAAAAGTTTTCAAAACTTTTAACAGTTACTTACTAACCAAAAGGAAAAAAATAGGAGGTGAGACTTATAGAAATATAAAATTTATTTTTTGAATATATGCTAAGAACTACCCTAATATATATATATATATATATATATATATATATATATATACACATATATATAATATAAAACTAAGAAATTAAAACTATATTCTTGCATAACAAAGATGATGTTTCGAGCACATCTGAAATATTAGCTACGCCATATTATCTATCGTTGACGTTAAGCCTTGTTGCTATCGTTACTGTAATCTGCGTCTGCATCTATTTTTATTGTTGTAAGTATATTTGATACACACACATTTCTTTAATTACAGATTATGATAGATGTAATAAGAAGAGAAATTTTTTAAGAAAAGTTAATTTACTTGTTGAAAAAACGATTTAAAATTTGCAACACATATTATTAAATAAGTGTATTGTAAATTTATAATAGTGTATAAACAACGGAAATGAGGTAACGAGCAAGTTATGCCTCCGGTAATGACCGACTGTAAAATTAGCAATTCTACATGAGATACCTATCGGAAACGTTCAGTTCAATACGCTATATAGTCCTACGTTGCCAGAATATAATCATTATAATCCGGATGAATTTGTGCTGACCAAAATCAAACGTGAACAAATCACATAGCAAAACTCCTTGATAGCGGCGCATTCGGAATGGTAGAAACTAATAGTTCTAACGTCATATTTTAAAACAATAATTTTTATATATAGAAAATGAGAAAAATACACATTTCTTAATAAAGAGAATTACATAAATCTCAACTTTTTATAAGAGATTAAATACAAAATTTTCGACATAAACATGTGCTCAGATTGCTGGCCGTCCATTTAAACGAGGATTCTCCATTACTCGTGCTGGAATTAATGGAAATTGGTGATCTCCTAAAATATTTGAAAGAGAGTCAAAAATTACATCCGTCAGATTCGCACGCTCTGCGTCTACAAGACTTGCTCGCCATGTGCGAGGATGTTGCGCGGGGCTGTTCCTACTTGGAAAAACTGCGTTTCGTACATAGAGATCTCGCGTGAAATTGCTTAGTATCCGCGAGAGATCGTGAAAACCGTGTCGTCAAAATCGGTGATTTCGGACTGGCTAGAGATGTTTACAAGGATGACTATTACCGCAATGTGAATACAATTATTAAAAAAAAATGAATTTTTTAGTGTTATTTTAATTTTTGTGTCGTAGTAATATGGTACTTTGAGAAGAATTTAAGAAAAATAATTTTTTTCTATTTATACATATAAAGCAAGGGATATGTGAACGCGCGCGCTATTTGATTTAGAACACATATTTTAAAAAGTGGATAGCTTGAACCGGAAGATTAACTTCGCTTAAATGTTTTAGAAAAGAGGAAGTCTGCTTCCTATTCGTTGGATGGCCCCGGAATCTCTGGTGATTGGAATATTTACTTCCCTGAGCGACATTTGGTCATTCGGAGTGATAATGTGGGAAATTACATCATTGGGTGAGCAACTCTACACTGCCAAGGCTGATTCCGGAGTGATAAATTACGTACGCGCGGGAGGCAGGCTGCCGAAGCCTCTCAATTGTCCACCTACGTTGCACTAATTGATGTTGCGTTGCTGGAGTGCAGCGAATACAAGACCTAACTTCAAACTTTGTCTCGAAAATATTATAGCACTGAGAAAGGCCATGGAAAATGCACAACTGAATCCAGTGAATATTATATAGCTGGCAGAACTATTAATTTTGTAATTATTAATTTTTTTGTATATGTATATATCACTGCTAGGAAATATATAAATTTTTACACTAATTTTTACACTATCTATGAAATGTTTGAAAATATACCTGTTGTATTATTACACATGAATATTTTTTTAAGGACATTTATTGACTTAGTTGTTTGAACTATTAAAAACACATTCACGTAGAATGTCTCTTTAATAACAAAATTATGTTCAAAAATAAAAATATTATATGTTATTTGATATAGATGAATCGAGTGTGTTAGAATAAGAAATCTGTCAATTTCTTTTTGCAATTTTGTTGTGTGAAAATGTGATTAAAGTGTTTGTTACATCTTTTTCGAAAGTATATTATATCGATATTATATTGTCTTCAATATATAAAACAACGATAGAGAAGAAATAGATCCAAACTTTTACAATACAAAAAATTCGTTTAATTGCAGGAAAATAAGGAAATCAATTTCTTTTACAGAATATAATTATAGTATTTTTACTAATTTATGTACATGTGGAGATAAATAGCAATAAATTCCTTGTTTTTAAAATTTTTTTTATTATATAGTGTTATTACAACTGAGTAAGTAAGATGACTCATCTAGTAATTTCCTTATCATACTTAGATGCGCATTTGTAGGGGTATGGCCCAGCGGCTAATCCCTATACATTAAAACATAATATTCTTATAGCTATGTAGCTTGATAGTTCACGCCACTAACAATAAGTCAAGGGGTTTCGTTCTTTTGAGCCGTCTTATTGTACTAGTGTTATCCAGTAGGTGACGTTTCCTGATTTCCTCGCTGATGTGTTCCATCTTTAAATCCCTGTGCAGGTTATCATCTTTTATATACCACGGGGCATTAACGATTCTCCTAAAGACTTTATTTTGAAACTTCTGGATAATGATTAGGTTCGTCTTCTTGGTACAGCCCCAGAGCTGGATACCGTACGTCCAAATAGGTTTCAGAATTTGCCGATACAAAAGCAGTTTATTGTGAGTATTTAGCTCAGAGTTTCTTTCTATTAGCCAGTGCATTTTTCTGTACTTGATATTCAGCTCTTCTATTTTCTTCTTGACATGTTCTTTCCATTTGAGTTCCGCATCAAGTGTCATGCCCAAGTATTTAACTGTATTCGCATAAGAAATTTTCTGCGAGTTGATTTCAACTGGTATCCTGTTAGTTTTACGATTTGTAAAATTTATATGAGTCGATTTCGTTTCATTAAGTTTTATTCGCCATCGTTTTGTCCAGTCACTCACTGCTTTGACAGCTCTCTGCAGTTTGTTAATTGAATCTTCGACATTGTCCCCAGTCGCCATAATCGCTGTATCGTCAGCAAATGTTGCTATTCTTACTTCTTTCGATTTTGGTATGTCTCTTGTATATACCAGAAATAAGACTGATCCTAGGACACTGCCTTGCGGTACTCCTGCTAATATTTTCTTTAAGTCAGAGTATTCTTCTTCATATTTTACTCGAAAGTATTTATCTGCAATATAGGATTTTAGGATCTAGTAATACTGCTTTGGTAGATCGCGTTGTAGTTTGTACTCTAAGCCCCGATGCCATACTCTATCGAATGCTTGGGCTACGTCTAGAAAAGTCCCTGAGCACATTTTTTTTATTTTCGAGTGCATTTTCGATTACTTTAGTGATTCTGTGCACCTGTTCTATGGTTGAATGATTCTCTCTAAAGCCAAATTGATGTGAGGGAATGAGTTTTCTTTCCTCTATTATTGGTTTAAGTCTTTTCAAAAGTAGCTTTTCGAATAATTTTGAGATTATCGGAAGCAAGGAAATCGGTCGGTATGATTTTTTATCATTTGGCGATTTACCTGGTTTCGGTATCATGATTACATCTGCTACCTTCCACTGCCTCGGGCTATTCATTTCAGACTAAGTGCTGCGTTAATTAAGTGTAACAGTTTTCTTAGTCCCTTCTCAGGTAATGTTTTAATTATTTGTCCTGTAATTAAGTCATATTCTGGCGCTTTTTTTGCATTTAAGTTGTTTTCTATTTCTCTCTCTAATTCTTGCAGTGATACGGGTGGTATTTCTTGCTCATCACTTTTGGTTTCTTTAATGTTGACTTGTTATTTATATTTACATAGTTATTTCTATTTACAATACATTCATGTTCTATTACTAGATGTGTGTAAATGTATACATTTTCGCGTATTGTGTTAAATACTACGTAAATTAATATTTTTCCTAGTATCATTTATTATTAACTTTTATAACCAAAATATCTTCTTGCACAGTAAACATATCTTTTATATCAAGAGGAAGATTTTGTATGGTTTATTAAATAGTTATACATATAGCGCCGAGCATCTTCGCGAAAAAAAATAAATCATAAATGGAATGCAGCAAATAAAGCTTCATGGCATAGCAAAACATTGTCAGATCGAGTGGTCATTCGTAGTCAGTTATCCTTGCCATCGCTACCAAAAAACACAGCAGCATTACGCGTCACTTGACACTAAACTGTGTCATATAAACTTCATAGAACAAAGTGCACGAATAGTGGATTTTAAAAAGCATGTATAGTATATAATACGTATAAGAGAATAGTGTCGAAAATTTTTACATTTTAGAGTAACACCAAAAATATGACAAATATCTAGGTGGATTTGTTATTAATATTTTACGTTTGAATAACGGTGAAAGTAATAGATCTATAATTCTATAATTTCCGGATTGTGTGCAATTGTTTGTTCGATTATCTTTTTATTGATTGCTTTTCTACTGGAATATTAAGAGAGAGAAATTACAATGGAAGGCTGATAATAAACATATTATTGTCTTCGATGTAATCAAATAAATACGTATCACTTCGCATTGTTATTGGCTCTCATCGACAAAATCAGAAATTATTTACTTACTAGACGTTTCCTAATTTGATTGTAAGATATATATCGTGATCAGTCATAAACAGAAATATGAAAACGTAATATTGAAAGATTATAACTTGCGATTCGCAAACTGAATTCTAAAGAGTTTATCGAAAAAATGAGAAAGCATCGATTCGATTAGAACGTCAGAATAATTCAGTAGATTGAGAAAAACAAAACTGCTGACCGAAAATTGAGCGAAAACGTTCACGAAAAGAAAAGATTATTATGTTTGGAACGAGATTATGCGTTTTATTGAAAGGTTTAGTGCTGGCGAAGGCAGCTGTTGCGCTTTTGCCGAAGGATCATGCCGCTCCTGACAATAATCTCCAGAAGGAGTGCGTTTTCGGAGTGTGCCCGGATTCAAATTTGACGCAGGTAAGAGATTTTTTCGCTTGATTAAAAAACAATACAATATTGTAGCAGGTAATAGTTAATTTGTGTAACTAAAACTATATAATAATAAAATACATCCTGCATAATAATAAAATAAAACTATATAACATAAAGTTAAAGAGTGTGTTGTTGTGAAGAAGGATGTATGAAGCTCGGAAATTATTTTTGTTGAAATTGTTTGTAAATGGATGTTACATAGTACAAAATTAAGTTATATTTAGACGGTATATTTCAACTTGACTGTATTATCTTCGGGTCTATTTTTAAGAATAGGAATGTATAACGTTAATGAAGTATTCTGTTTACTCTCCGCTATATTAATACATATATACATACAATGACATTTAAATTAATGTTGATGTTTGATTTTTCTTCAGTTCTTAAAACTTTTTCATTTTTGTAGATATTTATAATCTTCTATTTTGGTAAGAATTGTAATAAATTGTAATAAGAATTGTAATAAATTATTTTTGATTTGACTAATTTAATTCAAAAAGTCAGCATCTATTTTTAGTGTTAAGGGTAATTATATATGTAACAGTTACTAAATATCGAAACAGAAAGTCGAGTATCGGTATAATTACATAAATCTAGGGATTATTAAAATAAAATCTGGAATTGAGGTTTATTCAATTACTTGGTATCGTACCAAGAAAAATTTGTGTTCTGTGCACAACTTATTAGTTTTAATAAAAATTAATGAAATTTGAATATGTTAAAATTTATATATGTATTTTACATTAAGAGCCTTACTAAAGTCTTAGTTGTAAAATTATATATATTAATTCGAGCGGGTATTGCGAGTGATTGCTGTTGCGTATATTGTTGATTTAACTATTGACCTAGGGTTAATCGTTACAATTCGAAGTTCCATTATACCGACTTATGTTTCGATATTATACATAACTAATCAGTTTCAATAAATATTAATTTTTCCTTGAAACTGACGCACTACCATCTGCGTCTGGTTTTTGTAGCCCGTTGTTGAAATTTAAATATGTATATAATTTTGATTGAACATATATCCATTTTTATATAGCTATTTGCACACTATTTTATGGAAGTCAGTCGAAAGTTTTTATGGTGTTCTGTAGGAATTGTTTGCATTAAAAGATATAACGAAGAGGAATTTAACAAAGTTTTAAATACAAGAATGTATACAATTTCTATGACCATATAAGAAAGTATTTGTAACATTTTTATCTTGAGGTACAAACGTTATTAAAACTAGAATGATAATGGATGGATTCTTGAAAAGAAAAATCGACTTACTTGGACGCATTCTTGAAAAGTAAAGTTGCTTACTTGGAGAAGTTAACTAAGAAATTATGAAAATTATGAAAAAAACCAATCATTAGATAACATTGCCTCAACAATGGAAGAGAGTTACACTTTCATGTATTATTTGATGAACGGTTATGAATTCTTATTTATCCTTATTAATCTATTTTACGTAACATTCTCCTTGATATAAGAATTATGTTTGATATTGAAAAAAGTTGTCTTGGAAAATAATATAACAGATTTATTAGAAGTATATTTGTAAAGTATTTAACATATTATCAATTAAGAGTGGAAAGTTACATAAAAATATCAAGCCCATATCGTTAACGAACTAGTAATTTTACTTATTTCTACATATACTATTTATTATAATATACTATTTATTAAAAGTGTCGGAAACAGTTGTGTCTCTGGCCCAGCGGTGCCTCACTTAATTTTGTCCAATGTTAAGGGTATTCCAGTGTTCGAGAACAACAATCTTCACATTTTACAGAATCTCAAGCTCAATCGGAATCATTCTGATAGCGTAATTGTGAAAAGCGAAGTCGATAAGGTTTCACTTGCAAATATGTTTATGATCTCAAAATCTATTGGCAAGTTGTAAGAAAATACATAAAACGTTAGCAAAGAAAGTCTACAATAAATAATTGGAAATTAATTTAATTTTAAGAGAGAGTGTGGAAAGCAAATCTAAAAAAATATCTTCCAACATCGAGTAAAATATGAACTACATTCTGTCGAAAAGAGAGGCAGAAAAATGCATACGTTGTATGTCAAATAAATCAAAATTTAACAATAAGAAATAGACATCAATTTCATTATTTTGCTAATTTGTTTGTTTTAAAGCAGTCGCAAGTATTATACATCTGTTATTTGAATCAATAGAAAAGTTTAGAAAAGTGTTTAATATTTTATTGAAAGTTTTTTATTTTTTTGTGTTTGTTCTGGATTAATAATTACTTTTCTAAGTCTTAAAACACATAGACTCTTTTTATATTATTTTAGAAGTCAACACTTGCTTGCTATGCTAATTTCCACATTTCGTTATTTACGTTTATTTTTTCTCTCTTCTTTGTTTTCACTTTAAATTGTCCTTTCTGAATTACAAACATAATTAACTTAATTTCTTGTATATAATTATGTCAATATGCACGATCAAAATATTTAGAAAGCATTCCGAGCGAGCCAACATCTCCCAGAGCATTTGTAGAGCTCTACAATGGATTCCTAAATAAAAAAGACGACATTTCTGTGATATTCAGGTAAAGAATCTAAATTCTTAGCCTATATTCTTTCTTTCTTCTAAATTTAACGACATATATATATATATATATATATATATACACAGGGTGTCCGGAGTCAACCGCATCACCCGTCGTGTGCAGGTAGAGGCAGTTAAACTGAGTAGGAAAGTCCTGTACCGTTTTGCGATTTTCGCAATAATTAATAAGAAATTAAATAAAAAAGAGCGGCCAATCCGTGCGAGTAAAAGCGCTCGGCGAGAAGAGACCTCCTACTGTTTACGTGATTCTTGTCGCGCGGCGAAAATAAAAGCCTAATGTTTATGCGATTGCTACGCACGCAACAAAGCGGGGAGGAGCACTCTACAAAGGACAATGGATAAATACGAGCAATGCATAACGCTGGACCCCCGCATAGGGGTCTGTCTCTTCTCGCCGCGCGCTTGAACTCGCGCGTATTGGCCGATCTTGTTTAATTTATTTCTCATTAATTATTGCGAAGATCGCAAAACGGTAGAGGACTTTCTTACTCGGTTTAACCTGCTCTATCAGTACACGACGGGTGATGCGATTGACTCCGGACACCCTGTATATATATATATATATATATATATATATATAAACGTTAATTGGCTTCCGGTTCCGGACTGTGTACGAGTGACAGGTGTGGAAGAGTGTGTTAGAAATTGGTGAAAAAGTGAGTTGAGAGCGTGTAAAACGGGTGGAGGTGCTTGTTTGTGATGGGGTGGAAGGTTGAAGGGAAAGGAAGGTGAAAGTAAGAGAAGAGCGGAGTGGCACGAGAGGGAATATAATATAGGAGGTTAGGTGGCGGGTAGGAGAGCGAGGCTAGCACGAGGCTTGGGCCTGTGGTAATGTTGTTAGAAGACAAGCGACGGTAGGGCGAAGGCAAAGAGTAAAGAAACACAGGAGGGAGCATATGGTTTTAGCGAAGCGGACGGAAGTGCCTATATACAGGGTGACCCATTTTAACTTAGGCAGCCAAATAACTCGAAAAATAAGCACACTACGAAAAAATGTTTAGAATCAAAATTTCGTCATTTCGAGGGGGACGTACAATGACGTTAAAATGAGCCCCCCCACCCCTCCCCCTGGGCGGTGAGGGGGGGCAAGTTTGAAATCTTAAATAGGAACCTCTATTTTTTATTGCATATTCGGAATCTTTGGCTAAAAACACATACAATTTGTCTGAAACATTTTTCTCGATTCATGATAGATGGCGCTGTAATCGACGAAATTCAATTTCTTCGATTTCTCTTACTGAGAACCCATGCTTACGATTCTGCAATAAATTAACAATAAAAATACCACGTTTTCATTGTTAATACTCGAAATTAGTCTTAAAACAAACTTCTCATTATTTTTTATTACTCATTAATTACTTCTCAAGAAACTGCTTTTAGCGTAACCTGCCCTTTAGGCAACTTGAATGGTCCAAAGTACCGAGACATTTTGGACTTTCCATCTGATGGAGTTCCTCTAAGTATCCCTCCAAAATTTTGTCCATTTAGTGCCAAAGTCACAAGTGTTTATGTATTTTTTTAACATTTGTACTCTGATAAAATTGAAGCTATAACTCCTTTAATGCTAGAAAATGTACAACGTAACTTTCGCTGTCGATTACTGTTATCCTTAGAAAATAATGGTGCACACTTTGAGCATCTCCTCCATGCGGAGAGAGCTGATAACAATGCAATCTTGCCTTAACTGGTTGGGTCACCACACGACCTTGCCTTCACTGGCTGGGTCACTACTTGACCTTGCCTTAACTGGTTGGGTGACCACACGACCTTGCCTTCACTGGCTGGGTCACTACTTGATCTTGCCTTAACTGGTTAGGTCATCACACGACCTTGCCTTCACTGGCTGGGTCACTACTTGACCTTGCCTTAACTGGTTGGGTCACCACACGACCTTGCCTTCACTGGCTGGGTCACTACTTGACCTTGCCTTAACTGGTTGGGTCACCACACGACCTTGCCTTCACTGGCTGGGTCACTACTTGATCTTGCCTTAACTGGTTGGGTCACCACACGACCTTGCCTTCACTGGCTGGGTCACTACTTGACCTTGCCTTAACTGGTTGGGTCACCACACGACCTTGCCTTCACTGGCTGGGTCACTACTTGACCTTGCCTTAACTGGTTGGGTCACCACACGACCTTGCCTTCACTGGCTGGATCACCACACGACCTTGCCTTCACTGGCTGGGTTACCACACGTTCAAGCACCCCGAATTGTGAGAGGCGAGGGGACTCACGTTAATCAAGCACCTCGAAGGGAACAGAAAACTGCTACGTCCACGACGTTGTTCCTGGGTTACGCTAAAAGCAGTTTCTTGAGAAGTAATTAATGAGTAATAAAAAATAATGAGAAGTTTGTTTTAAGACTAATTTCGAGTATTAACAATGAAAACGTGGTATTTTTATTGTTAATTTATTGCAGAATCGTAAGCATGGGTTCTCAGTAAGAGAAATCGAAGAAATTGAATTTCGTCGATTACAGCGCCATCTATCATGAATCGAGAAAAATGTTTCAGACAAATTGTATGTGTTTTTAGCCAAAGATTCCGAATATGCAATAAAAAATAGGGGTTCCTACTTAAGATTTCAAACTTGCCCCCCCTCACCGCCCAGGGGGAGGGGTGGGGGGGCTCATTTTAACGTCATTGTACGTCCCCCTCGAAATGACGAAATTTTGATTCTAAACATTTTTTCGTAGTGTGCTTATTTTTCGAGTTATTTGGCTGCCTAAGTTAAAATGGGTCACCCTGTTTACCAGCATAAAAAGTGGACGCTCAAGATGGCCGCTCACGGGCGCCAATATTGAATGGCTTTTCGCATGGAGATACTGGAAGTACCACAAAATTTACTGCGGCAATTAGAAAATGATTTGTTATTTAAAGTATGACTTCCGAGATAATTTGCTTTGGCAATTATACTCTATTCTTTATTCGTAATTTTTATCAACGAGTTATCTCATGCATGGGAGTCAAGAGGATGTACAACCATAGCCAGAATAAATAGGTTTTAATAGTGAAAAGCGATAACCTTTTTTGTTACTATTTAAAAAAAAATTAGAGCAGTAGATATTGGCAAGCAGTAGGAATTGAAAAAAGAACTGAAAGATGTCAAAAAAAGCGTCAAAAAAGTGGACGCTCAAGATGGCTGCCAACGAATATCCGTCAGCGGTTTGCCTAGCCCCCACTACCGATACATTCCCTCCTGTGTTTCTTTATTCTTTGGGCGAAGTGGGATAGGCTCAGGCGCGAGCGGCGGATGTTAGGCTGGGATAAGTAAGTAATTAGATAGGCGACAAGCGATTAACGTGGGATATGCCCAGGCGCGAGTGGCGGCAGGTATTTGAGTGAAGCGGCGCAAGTTGAGCCGGTGGCGCGATAAATAGAAAATAAAACTTTTAATAAGGGGGTAAAAAAGAGAATGGAGGGGGAGGAAAAGAAGACAGGGGGATGAGGAAAGAAAGAAAGTGGGAAGGCCAAAGAAGGTGGAGGAGTTGGGTAAGGAAAGAAGAAAAAGTGCGGGATGCATGGAGGATTTTTGGAAAAAAAGGGGGGCAGGAAAAGAGAAAATAGAGAAGGAGGATTGGAGTCTAAAAAGAAGCAAGAAAGTGGAGGGGTTGTAAGATTGTGGGAGAAGGCTGGGGAGGGAGGAATTGGAAGAAATGATCGGGGTAATGGGGGAGAAAGTGATGAGGAAAATTAGCGATGAGATGGGGAAAATGAGAGAGGAGTTACGACAAAGGGAGGAGAAATGGAGTGACGAGAAGAGGGAGATGAAGGAAAAAAATACAAGGCCTGGAAATGAGGATACAAGAGATGGAAGGGAAGTTGGAGAGAAAGATTAATGAAGGAAATAGTTTAGTAGAGGGAGAGGGTGAGGAGGGAGAGGTATGGAAGAGGAAATGGTAGATAAAATGAAAGGGATAGGGAGGAAGATGGAGTTAAAGGAGAGAGAGAGGAAAGGAGAAATA
The DNA here is from genome assembly GCA_949152495.1 of Lasius fuliginosus. NCBI lineage: Eukaryota > Metazoa > Arthropoda > Insecta > Hymenoptera > Formicidae > Lasius > Lasius fuliginosus. Next base: position 11,792,441 of record OX424454.1, on the reverse strand, counting down.
ATATAGTGATTCGTAGTTTAGAGGAAGGAGAGGGGGAGATAAGAGAAAGAGTGGAGAAAGTTTTAGAGAAGATAGGGATTAAGTGAAGATAGAGGAGGTTAGAAGGGTAGGAGGAGGGGAAGTATGGAAAAAAGGGGGGAATGTTAGTGATAAAGTTAGGAAGTATGGAGCAGAAGAGGGAAGTGATGGAGAAAAAGAAAGGGTTGAAAGGCAAAAGGATAAGAATTGAGGATGATTTGACTAGGGAGGAGAGGAAAATAAGGTGGAAGATAAGGGAGATTGCAGAAGAGGAAAGGAGAAAAGGCAGTAGGATATGGATAGGATATGGGAAAATAAGAATTAATGAATGTTGGTGGAGATGGAATGAGGAAGTAGGTAAGTTGATGAACTGGAGAGGGGAAATGAGGGAGGAAAGCGCAAGGGCGGGGGAAGGGGGGTTTAAGGTGCAAAGAAAAGGGGAAGGAGGGAGGAAGGAGAGAGAGAAAAATGGAAGAGGGAGAAAAAAGAGGAGGGTGGGGGCAGGTGTGCCCGTTGCGAGAGGTGTGAGGCAGGGGTGCCCGTTGAGTCCGCATCTGTTTAATCTGATGATAGCAGATGTGGAGGAGGTCCTAAGGAGGGGAAGATGGGGGGATAAAACTAGGGGATAAGAAGATGTATTGTCTAGCGTATGCGGACGATATGATTCACTTGACAGAAGATGAAGAAGGGATGGCACATGTGATGGGGAAGTTGGAGGGATATTTAGAGGCGAAAAGGCTGGAGGTTAATGTGGAGAAAACGAAAGTGAAGAGGTTCAGGAGAGGAGGGGGAAGGCTGGAAAAAATGGTTTGGTGGTGGAAAGGGAAAAAGGTGGAGGAGGTGAAGGAATTCACGTATTTAGGATATAAGATGCAACGGAAAGCAGGAGACACATGTGAAGGAGAAAGTTAGGAAGGCAGGGGCGATAATAAGGGGAATAGGAAAGAGGAGGTTTGCAGAGAATTGGGAGAGGAGGATATTATGTGAAAGGTTGGTAGAAACAGTGATGGAATACGGAGCGGAGATATGAGGTTGGTTGGAACGGAGGGAGGTGGATGCGATGCAGGAAAGGTGGATTAAATGGACGTTGGGGATGAATTGGTGTACACCGGGGTACATGGTGAGAGGGAAGAGATAGGGAAAGATAAATTTTGTTTGGCTGCAGGGAAGAGAGCAGTGGGTTTCGAAAAGAAACTGGAAGAAGGAAAAAGAGGGATATGGGCGAAGAAATGTTTTTGGGAGGTTAAAAGGAGGGTGAGAGAGGGAAGGAAGTTAAAAGGATGGGAGGAGGAAAAGAAGAAATTTTTTGAGGATAGGGGAAGGGAGGTGAGGGAGTTGGAAGAACGGAAAGAAAAAGGGAAGGGAGTATATGAAGGACTGGAACAAAAGGATAGGGAGTTGCAAAAGGAGGAAGGATGAGGAAAAATTAGGGAGTCGACATGTAACAGGTGGTACGGAGAGGTAAAGAAGGAGGGGATGCCGACATATCTAAAGAAGGAAAGGTTAGAGGGAAAGTAGATGGAGAAGGGTAGCTAGGTTTAGGTTAGGGAACGAGATGAAAGATGCGAGATACTGGGAGGCAGAGGATAAGAGGTTATGTAGGGTTTGCGGGGGGGGAGTAGAATCGGGGGAGGATGTATTGGAGGAGTGTAGAGATAGAGAAGAGGGAGTAAGCTGGTGGGAAAAATGAAGGAAGTCTTGGGACAGGAGGGGGAGGGAGAGTGGTGGATGAGTGGTTTGGAGGGGGAAAGGGGGGTGAGTTCGGAGAAGGCTGGAGGAAGACAGAATGAGGGGGAGGGGCGGGTACGGTGTGAAAAGATGAGGTTGAATGTGGAGCGATCGGGATGTATGGTGGAACCGGAAGTCGAAGGGCACGTAAAAGCGGTTACTCTCTCTCTCGCGTTAGTTTTAAGTAGTTTTAAGATAATAATAAGATAGTAAGTAAGATAGTTTTAACTTAGAGTTAAGATAATATGTAAGTAGTTTAAGGTTGTAAGTTTTTGTAATGGAGCTGTAACCGGAAGCCGAAACCCCAAGGGGACGGAATAAATACATACATACACACATAAACGTTAATTTTGTTATAAATTTACTAAATAAAAAAATTAACATTTTATTTTTTTAAAGATGGAATAAACCTGAATTTACAAACGAAATGATACAAGGATACACAGTGCAGTGTTGGTTCATCGAGAACCTGAAAAAGATTCAAATCTGCGATGACAAAAGTGTCTCAGCTACAATATTCGAGAACACGGTGTACAATCTAAAACCTAACACGATGTACTACTTTCAAGTACAAGCGCATACTAAAGTTGGAGCTGGACCTTATACGGATTTAATGAATGTATCAACTACGCACGAAAATCTGATACCTCAATTTTTGATCGCATCGGATAATAGTGTCCAATTATTATGGGATTTGGATTAAAAAATCATGGTTAATCTCGTTGAGAGACAAAATGATGTATATGATGTCGCTTACTCGATAGCAGAACATAAAATTTATTGGTTCGAACGGGGAAACAATTCGGATATAAATCTAATGACGCAAGAATTGAATAAAACCAATATCATTAAAATAACTCACGTTAAAGATACTGCACAATATCTCTGCATCGACTGGGTAGCGAGAAATCTATACTGGATGAAATATGTCGAGCTTTCTTATGACCTTATGAAATTCGATTTAACAATGTGGCAAAATGGCATAATCAAATATGATAAGATCAAGAAGATAACGGAATTCTTTGTTACTGGTTTAACTATACAGCCATCTATGGGGTACATAGCTTCCATCTATCTGAAATAATTAACAATTCTATCTATTTTAATTAAGAATTTGATATTTTCAAATTATATAGAAATTCATTATAATTTTGTAATAAGCGTATAAAGCATATAGTTATAAATTATCATAAAATTATAAGTATTTTAAAAATTCATATATTATTTTCTGCTTCGTAGTTAAAATAATGTTCTGTATATATGATAAACACATAGAATAACACATATATTTTCCAGATTTTTATACTGGAGGGAATATCAGCCGTCAGATGATCAGTATGTAATAATGAAATCAGATCTCAACGGAAAAAATGAGCAACTTTTTCTAGAAACGGACAATATGAAAAACTGTCCAAACGGACTAAGAAGTTCAACATTCATTGACATCACAAATATAGATGTGCCGCTAATATATTGGTCAGGACTAACAGGGCATAACTTGAAATATGATTTATACGCGGCCGACATTCGCCTTAGTAGGTGTAACCTGATTTTAAGCGTTAAAGAGGATGAAAGACCTTACAGACCTTTAATAGCGGACATGACAAACATTTACCATTTTACACAAAAAAACATCTACATTCTCAAAAAGAAGTATGCAATTCTCGACAACGAAGGAAACACATTCAAACATGTGCAAATAGTAAAAAACGTTGACACAAGTATCAGTGACGTGAAAGCTTTCGGTAAATCCCTGCAACCATATCCCCGGACGGAATGTCTTCCACCTGATAAAAACAATTATAATATTAAAATAGTAAATATAACAGCGAACAGTATTGTCTTGAACTTTCCGGAGCCGATTCCCAAGCGCGGATGCAAAAAATACAACCTACCAACCACCATATATAGCATTTACGTATGTCACTATGTGGACAATAATCTAAACAAGTCCGATAAATTTAACATGCAGACGTACGAGCGGTATTACGAGATTTCGAATTTAACGCCGTATACAGAGTATAAACTAAAGCTGGCTCTGAGCAATTTTTACTTTAATCAGTTATCGATGGACCCATTGTCCGGCACGGATGTGATACTAAGAACTAATTCGGGCAAGCTCAACGCACCGGAAAATGTCACGGTTCAGGCTTTGACGCCTACTATAGCGGCAGTTTATTGGATGCCACCCAAAAAACTGAACTGTGTGATGGTGATCTATAAAGTGTATTGGGAGTCACTTACCTCGGGGAATGGCACGCGACTAATAAGCGATCCATTTTATAATATGTCCGCACTTAAAGAAGATAGCAAACCTTTTATGATAATACAACCATTGATACCAGGATGCAAATACTTGATATATGTACGTGTGTATGCAGTCAGCTTCAGCGATCTTTATAATGACAGTTTGAGTAAAACCGTGCACATGTACTCGGAGCCGAACAATATAACTTTGAGCGGGATTAGTGTAAACGGTATAAATATCTCGTGGATTCCTAGTGTCAATATGACGATTAATTACATATTGGAATACGAAAATGTTCAAACGCAGGAATTGTTAATTGCAGACAACTTTGAAGCAAATAATGAGACAGTAATGTACTATATAAATAACTTATTACCGAAAACTTTATACAAATTCCGTTTGATACTGACATATCCCGACTACGAGAACTATACATGGCCGTCTGATGGAAGATTTACTTTTCAAACACTTGGTAAGCAGATATATTAATGAAAATATTATAACATGATCTGCTTATTTTAGATATAAAAATATTTACAGAATTTTTAAAATTAATTTTTTTAATAATAAAATTATAAGTAGAAGTAAGTTTATATAAATAAAACGAAGAAATTAAAACTCTACTCTTGCGTACATAGGTGAAGTTTCGAGCACTCCTGAAATATTAGCTACGCTATACTATCTATGATGTTAATCCTCGTCGCTATCGTTATTGTAATCTGTGTCTGCTACTTTTACTGTTGTAAGTATATTTGATACACATTTCTTTTATTACAGATTATGATAGATGTAGTAAGTAGAGAGATTTTCTGATAAAAGTTAATTTACTTGTTCAAAAAACGATTTAAAATTGCAACGCATATTATTAAATAATTATATTGTAACTTTATAATAGTGTATAAACAATGGAAAGGAGGTAACGAACAAGTTTTTCCTCTGATAATGACTGACATGGAATTAGCGATTCTACATGAGATACCTATCGGAAATGTATAGTTCAATACGATATATTGTCCTACGTTGCCGGAATATAATCCAGATGAATTAGTGCTGACCAAAATCAAACGTGAGCAAATCACACTAGCAAAACTTCTTGACAACGGCGCATTTGGGATGGTAAGAACTTATTTATTTAACGTCATATTTTAAGCAATTGATTTTTTTATATAAAAAATGAGACAAATACACATTTCTCAATAAAAAGAATTACATAAGCCAACTATTTATAAGAGATTAAATAATACAAAATTTCTGTGAGACTTCCATGTGCACTTTATTCATTTTCGATGAACTATTAAAATAAAATATAATGTTATACAAAATTAAATTATTTTTTAAAATAAAGTTTATATTTAAATTAATGTAAAATATTTGACAGGTATTTCAAGGAAAAGTCAAGGATTTAGAAAGACCGAGCATAGAGACGCCCGCTGCCATAAAAATGCTACGAAAGAATGCTTCCTCGCAAGAGAAAAAGAAATTCTTGCAAGAGGCCAGGCTTATGAATCACTTTCGACATAAACATGTGCTAAGATTGCTTAAACGAGGATTCTCCATTACTCGTGTTGGAATTAATGGAAATTGGTGATCTGCTAAAATATTTGAGAAATAGTCGAAAATTACATCCGTCAGATTCGCACGCTCTGCGTCTACAAGACTTGCTTGCCATATGCGAAGATGTTGCGCGGGGCTGTTCCTACTTGGAGAAACTGCGTTTCGTGCATAGAGATCTCGCGTGTCGAAATTGCTTAGTATCCGCGAGAGATCGCGAAAACCGTGGTCAAAATTGGCGATTTCGGACTTGCTAGAGATGTTTACAAGGATGACTATTACCGCAAAGTGAATACAATTATTTAAAAAAAAAATGAAACTTTTATTACGTCCAGATTCGGGGAAAGTAGAATCGGCTGGAGGACGTAACTAACTTATCTCGAAACAAACGCTTGATGGTGCGTGCCTACGAGTCGAACAAATGTGTTAAGGCCCAAACAGGTCAACGACCGAAAGGGTCGCTTTTACTCTGTTGAGATTGTTCGCTCGGTGATCCCTTTTCGGTAAAGGAACTAAATCCTTATTACGTAGGACGGGACCTTGTGCTATCAGGAGGAAGGGAGTGTGAGAGCCGGGTTAATAAATGATTATGAAATTAATCATTAAAAGTTCGATTTATTTATCGAAATAAATGTCTTTTCTCGAGCAGAGGAAAGATATCGGTGGGCCCTACCGGGTCGCGATCCTAGGATCTCTCAGTAGGCAACCACTATGCCATTGAGTCACACATAGCCCCATACCACCGAATATTATTCGCTTACTTATATGTATGTATCGCCTACATTAAAAGATAAAAGTGATAAAATTAATTCGAATATAATGGTGCGATTATTATTATCATTATAAAATCTTATAAGTATGTGTTTGTGTCAGTGTGAATGTGAGTGTAGTAGCGCATTACATGAGTTCGGAGGCCATCAATCGGAATATCGTGGGGGAGATTTTATTGTTTAAATTTAAATTCCGATTGGATTTTACAATAAAGAATATGATTTGATATGCAAGATAAAATCAAAATTGTGTAGGTGAGTAAAGTGTGTATGTACGTTAAAGACGATCATTGTAGAAGACGTCGCTCGGATTTGTGTTAAATTTATTGTTAGATTAAAGTAAAAATTAAAATTAAAATTGTATAAATTTTATTGCTAAAGTTGCGCTTAAGTTAAAATTAAATAGCCGAATTTGTCAAGTCCGAGCCGCAAATTTCATTCGTCTGTTTCGAATTTTCCACTAAGAGAACAACTGATAGCGGACAAATCTGATTGAGAAACAATTCTTGGATTTAATTATTCGGTGACAAATTTTTATATTTGTATGAAATCTACTTAATTATTTATATACATTCTTTAAAAGAAATGAAATTGGAAAAGATTGGTAAATGAAGGTCACGGATTCGACATTGCGCGCAAATACAGGGAATTCGGAATGACCGTTGAAGAAATTAAGGAAGAGTTACGGATCTACGGTTGTAGATACAGGAAGTTCGTATAGGAAGGTCAATAATTAAATTTAAATATAAACTTAGAGAGGGAACAGAGAATTTACTATAATAAATCGGAAAGGCTCTGAAATCCAAATACGAAATCAATATAAAAAAGGGCTAATAAGAGCTAGCACGCGGATATTATGCATAACAATTTTAATTCTAAATTCTTCTTTAAACATTTCGGTCCTTCCTTTGGATCATCCTCAGTATATTAATTAATATTGAAAGAGAATTTACTTTTAACTTTACTTCTCTAATTCCAAGTATTATTTCAAAATAAAGAAAAGAAAGAGGATAAGTACAGTCTTGAAATATTTCACTTATTACTTGTTGCGCTGTTTTTTTAAATATGAGCTCGAGATGTCTGGTGGAAAGGTCAGCAGGAATTCGCTCTCGGAACGGATGGTTCCGATTTTCAGGCTCTGATTTACATCACGATTTACAACTATTCACTATCGGTTTCTTGCGTCACTCGAGTTTTAGATACACAAACAACAATGTTTTACTAATTACGGCTCTGCTGTCTTACTACCGATCTACTGAATACTTTCTAAGAAAATGTGTTCGAAGAGAAGCATCTGTTTATATCTCGTTTTTGATTTACGCTCTATCTTTGTTAGATCGTCCAAAAAATCTAACGAATAGGAATCTTATTTACCCCTTTCGTGGGATAAATTAGAAGAATGCAACGCGTCTTTCAAGAATGGGAAGTCTTAAGATTTATCGGCGGTGTTTGTTCGATATTACCTATGTTTTTGATCGATTGTGCTACCTTTACTCTAGTGGACAGAGTTCGCTTTTATTATGATTAAATGTTTATTATGACTAACAATTTTCTTATGACTAACTGTTTTTAATGCATCGAGCGCACGTGCAGTTTTCCAATTTTATTTGTCGGCTGATCTTTATCAAAAAGTGAGGCAAGGTGTTTTCCAGATTTTCTCGTTTCAGGAAATTGTCAGTTGTTATTGTTATTATAATTATTGTGTGTAATTAACAATTACTAATTGTTTAAGTTTCTTTCGGCTGATTTTTATTAAAAAATGAAGTAGAGTGTTTTCCGGTCTCTTAAGATTTTATCTCTATCACTTTCCTTATTGATAGCCCAGTTACGCAATGAAAAACGCGTCTGCTTGAGTCATGGGAAAGAAAAGAATCGTGGAGTCCACAGGACGTAACACTTTTTAGAAGTGTTTTTCTAATTTTTGTGTCGCAATAATATGGTGTACATTTTTACTTTGAGTAGAATTAAAGAAAAATTATTTCTTTTTATTTATACATATAAAGCAAGAGATAAGTGAACGCGCGCGCAATCTATTTTAGAACACATATTCTAAAAATGGACTACTTGAACCGGAAGATTAACTTCGCTAAAATGTTTTAGGAAGGAGAAGGTCTGCTTCCTATTCGCTGGATGGCACCGGAATCTCTGGTGATCGGAATATTTACTTCCCAGAGCGACGTTTGGTCATTTGGGGTGCTAATGTGGGAAATTACATCATTGGGTGAGCAACCCTATACTGCCAAGACTAATCTCGAAGTGTTAGAATACGTACGCGCGGGAGGCAGGCTGCCGAAGTCTCTCAATTGTCCACCGTTGTTGCACCAATTGATACCGCGTTGCTGGAGTGCAGAAAATGAAAGACCTAATTTCAAACTTTGTCTCGAAAACATTATAGCCCTGAGGAAGGACATGGAAGATGCACAACTGAATGCAATGGATATTATATAGCTGGCAGAACTATTAATTTTGTAATTAATTAATTATTTTGTATATGTATACATATATCACTGCTAGGAAATATGAATTTTTAAATATCTATGAAATGTTTGAAAATATACCTGTTATTATACATAAATATAATAAATAAATATTATACAATAAATATAATAAATAAATTATACAATAAATTATACATAAATATTATACATAAATTATACATAAATTATACAATATTATACATAAATATTGTTTCAAGGTCATTTATTGATCTGTGTTGTTTGAACTATTAAAAACACATTCACGTTTATGAAGAATGTCTATTTAGTGTCATAATATTTTATTCAGAAATAAAAATATTGAATGTTATTTGATATAAATGCATCAAATGTGTTAGAAAAGAAAACTTGTCACAGTATTTTTTGCAATTTTATATTGTGAAATGTGATTAATGGTTTTCGTAAAAAGTATTTATTACACCTTATTCGAAAGTAATAATTGATTTAGTTATCAAATGTGTTCAAACTGAAAATTTATGGGGATACGACAGATTTGCCAATTAATCAGTCAATAATTAATGTCACATGAATAGACTTCTAGAACATTCCACCTTTTTTCTCATAAAGCACATTAAGAGTGTTTGTACAATATATATTTTAATTTCACAATATTATATTGACTTTAATATACGAAATAACGAAAGAGAAGAAAGAAATCTAAAATTTTACACAATACAAAATATTAGTTTAATTAAAGGAAAATAAATCGTGAACGATATAATTCATAAATATTGAACGAAGATTTGCAATAATTTGCGTTAAATTAAGAGATCACCACGGATTGTTATAAAAACTTTAAAAAAGCATTTGGTGATCATGTTTTATCACTTGCTCAGGTTTTTCGGTAGCACAAAATGCTTTTGGAAGGCTGCAAAGCGGTGGAAGATGTACCGCACGCTGGGGTAAAAAACTAAGCACGTGATAAAGCAAGATTACCAAATTATTTTTTTAACTTTTTATAACAATCCGTGGTGTTCTTTTTTAATTTAACACAAAAATTTTTTTGCAAATCTTTGTTCAATATTTTGTCGCTCCATAACGATAACGAAATCTACTAATACACTTACGAAAAATGTTATAATGACACATGAACGCAACCGAACGAATCGCAAGTTATACTGCTTTTAAAGGAAGGATTATACTACACATTCTGCGTAGTTACGATTTTTTAGTGCTATCACATTGTGCGCTACAAACTTAATCTCATTACTTTAGTGACAGATCACGTATATATGGGTCATTCCATGTGAAATCGATCACCTTCTGTCCAGAAGACGTTTTTACATAAACACTTCTATCAGGGCGCAAAATTTACGTAAAAATATAGGCTTTCGAATGCCGCGTGGCGTTTTTCTCCATCAAAGATGACTGATCCAATATGGCGGACAGAAGTAAAAAACACGTGATGAAATTTTTAAATTCATTAAAAATTATGTAAAAAAAAGGGATTTGCACCTCTAAAAGGTCTTTGGCCAGTAAAGTCACAGTTTGACATGGAAAATGTCGTAAGTATTTACAAAACAAAATGGAGTATCCAATATGGCGATTTCAACTGCGCAAAAGAGTTTCTGGACCCCAAATCCCAATCTGTATAATTAGGGAGTGAGGACATGTTCATAGAAACAACTGCGCAGTTGATATAATAGATTTTCATATCAAAAAGTCGACATGGGGCCTATGAGGCCTAAGAAAGGTCCACAAACACTATGATAAAAACCAAATCTGCTCGTTAAATTTCGCACTAAATGCGAATCTGCAATGAAAAATAGGGGTTTCTATTTAAGAAAATGTACTTTATGTTCGACAAGGTTCAAAATGTGGGTGAGGCTCAAAATCTGATCAACTTATAACTCTGATAGTTCTTTTGAAATTTTAAAATTTTCCCATTTAGTACTTTAAGCGCAATTGCTTTCCTGCCGAGATATTTGACTGTTCCTGGACTTTTGGGACATCTTGTATAAAACGGATATTAAGTTCTATCGTTACGCGTATGTCCGCTAGGAGGCGAGGGCTGAGAAGCGTTTATAAAAATTATAAACTGCTTCAAGAAACGTAGAAAAAACCACCGGTAAAGTTGGACACATAAAATCCTTGTTTCTAAAGTGTAGAGCTATACTTATTTACGCCCTGTAAATTTTGCGCCCTGATAGAAGCGTTTAGGCGAAAACGCCTTCTGGACAGGGGGTGATCGATTTCACGTGGAATGACTCATATATATGTAACGCGGTCGCCTTTATAGAGCGCGCGGATCGGCTCGCCGGCGTCAGGGTTCGAGAGAAGGGGAGACACAAGCTTATGAAAACGCTTATTTTCAATACCACAGGTCTTTATTATTATCAAGAGAACTATATACAATATATACAATGTGGACGGAATTAGCGAGGCGGTGCGCGCGGAGAGCGCAGAGCGGCGCAAACGTATAGGCGCGTGCAAGGCGCGTGCTTAAGCTAGGACGGCGCGTTATTTACAATGGTATCGCAGCGACGTTAACGGTAGTCGGAAACGCCCGACAGCCAAGAAACACCTCGGCCAGGAACAGGTAATCGGAAACGCCCGACAGCCAAGAAACACCTCGGCCAGGAACAGGTAGTTGGAAACGCCCGACAGCCAAGAAACACCTCGGCCAGGAACAGGTAGTCGGAAACGCCCGACAGCCAAGAAACACTTCGGCCTGGAACAGGTAGTCGGAAACGCCCGACAGCCAAGAAACACCTCGGCCAGGAACAGGTAGTCGAGAACACCTCGGTTAGGAAGCAGGTAGTCGAGAACACCTCGGCTAGGAAGCAGGAGAGTTGGATCGTATCAAGCGGAAAGCTGGATCGGATCTGGTCCCGGTGTGTCGCCCGGGCCGCCTTATATACCCGGCCGACCGCATTCCTGGGCTCCCCCACCGCTCGGGGATAGCGAGTGCGTGCGAGCGAGACGGCGAGCGGAGCAAGCGAGACGGCAAGCGTGCGAGTGAGACGGCAAGCGTGCGAGCGAGACGGCGAGCGGAGCAAGCGAAACAGCAAGCGTGCAAGTGAGACGGCAAGCGTGCAAGCGAGACGGCGAGCGGAGCAAGCGAGACAGCAAGCGGAGTAAGCGAGAGAGACGATTTAACAGTAGCATAAGCGGGATAGGTTAGCGTAAGCCGGTTATATAATATTTATACATTTATTACCGGATATATATACATATATAGTAACGGTGCCTGCACCGTTACATCTCCCCTTTTCTTCCCGGGGGCGGCGTGGTTGGGGCGTCTGTCCGCAACCGGCAGGATTGTAGCGACCCGTCCTCATTAAAGCGGAGGAGCCACTTACCCTCCGGCGTCCAGGCTCGGTAGCGCCGGAACTGGTGAATCGCCCGGTGCGGGACGGCAAGAAGCACCCCGTGTGCTACCGCGATGATGGTGTGCGGTGGTGGTCGTCCTTCGCGGGTCGGTGTGGGGACCGGTCGGCTGGCGGTGGCGCAAGCCGGTGTGGCTCGCGGCGACGTTGGCGGCTGGGCTGCGGTGACGCCTGGTGGCTTTGGCGTGGACCGGGCCGTCGTTTTCCGCGGTGGCGACGGCGCGGACCGGGCCCGTGATGTGCTCGCCGGTGGTTGGCGGGTCGGCGTGGCTTCAGGCGCCCTGGTGCCGGTGGATCGGCGGCGTCCCGTTGGAGGCGGCGGCGGTGTCGCCAGAAGTATCGCCACTTTCCGGCGATTTGCGGCGTTTGAGCGCTGGATCGTGGTTCCCGGCCGCGGCGGAGTTTTCCGTGGCGGACCAGGTGTCACTGACCGGTCACTGATTGGCGGCGGCGTCGGTCTGGTGGTCGTCGGCAGAGTCGGTCCGGCGGTTGGAAAAGTCCTCTCCTCGTCGCTGGATCACTCTCCGAACAGTTCGCGGAGCTCTCGCTTTTCGTCCGGATCCATTGTGCCGGCGTGTTGCGCAACAAATTGTTGACTGATCGGCGCGGGTCAGTGCCCCCGTATTTATACTGTCCATCGGAATGTCCGGAATGCGGCGCTCAGTTGCCGAATGAATTCGGCCCCTCAGGCGGTGCCCCAGTGGCGTCGTCTCTCGGGGAGCGACTGATTCAGTACAGGGGCGTAGGCAGTCGGGGATCCGCTGCAGGGGCTTCGCATCGTAGGGGGTCCCCCTAACTTTTTTTTCGTTCGGTCGGTGGTTCGCGGGCTATGCTCCGGTGTGCGATTTAAGTTCTTGCACGTGAATATGGCGGTGCCAGCGTCCTTGGGCGTCACGCAGGTCTACGATGACGTGCGAGATTATCTTCCGAACCTCCAGGGGACCAATGAACTTCGGGGCGAGTTTGGCGTTGAAAGCCTTGGCTTTGTCCGATAGTGTGCGGTTTTTCTTCCACACCCACTCTCCAACCTGAGGTCGCCAGTTTCGCCTGCGGAGGTTATAATGTCGCTCCTGGCGTTGGTAGGTGCGTGCCAAGTGGATCCGGACGAGTTCGTAGGCGTCGCGTAATTGGCGGTTCATTGCATCGGCCGTGATGTGGTCCGTGGCGTGCCGGCGGTCTTCCGGGTGGCCGGGCGAGCTCTCTCCCGTGGTTCAGGTAGGCGGGAGTGTGCCCGGTTGCCTCGTGCCAGGCAGTGTTGTAAGCGTATTGTAGAGCCGCGATATGCTCATCCCAAGTCTTTTGATTTTTGCCTACGTATTGCGCGACCATTGTTTTGAATGTCCGATTTGCCCGTTCGACCGGGTTACATTGCGGAGTATAGGGGGGCGTGACCCGGTGTCGGATGCCAAAGGTGGTTAACAGATTCTCTAATTGCTTAGACTTGAGTTGGGTTCCGTTGTCCGATATTAGCCATTGGAGGCAGCCGTGCCAGTAGACAAGGCGGTCGGTCAGGGCCCGTGTGACGTTTGCGGCTGTGGCTTTTCGGAGTGGTGCGACCTCGATTCATTTAGTAAAACGGTCCTGTAGCGTGAGTAGCCAGGTGTGGCCGTGGTTTGAGCGTGGCAGTGGGCCCACCAGGTCGATTGATACTTGTTGCCATGGGGCGGTCACGGGCGTTGCCTGTAGGTTCCTCGCCGGCTTTTGTTGCGACGCCTTGTGTGCCATGCAGGTGGTGCAGGCGCGGACGTAGCGGGCAATGTCCTTGAACATTCCTGGCCAGTAATATAGTTGCGCAATGCGAGCCATAGTTTTAGCAATGCCCAGGTGTCCCGCCGCGGGATCATCGTGCAAGCGCTCGAGTAGGGCCTGTCGCTGAAGCGTTGGGACGCATCGTTTCCACTGATCATCCGTGGGTATCTCCCGGAAGTCTAGTTCGTGGAGTATGTGTCGGTAGAGATGTCCGTCGCGGAGCTGATAGTCTGGGAAGTCGGTGGGTCGGGTTTTCAGCCCCTTCGTGATCCGATGGTACCATGGACATCGCCCCACTCGTAGTGTTGCGCAGACCTCCGGCTGACGGGAGCGCGTCGGCTACTTGGTTGAGTGCCCCCCGTCTGTACTTGATTTCAAAATCGTACGATTGCATCTCGAAGAGCCACCTGCTGAGCCGGCCTGAAGGAGATTTCAGGCGTTGCAGCCACCGGAGGGACTGGTGATCGGTGACCACGGTAAACCAGTAACCTTCCAAGTAATCCCGCATCCGGCGAATCCCCCATACCACGGCGAGGCACTCCAGTTCCGTCGCACTATAGTTCCTTTCGGCCGGGTTTAGGGTTCGATTGGCGTACGCGATCACTCGTTCCCCTTCGTCCAGTTGTTGGGTGAGAACGACTCCTAGCCCATGAGCGCTGGCATCGGTTTGTAGGGTGAAGAGCCTATTAAAGTCCGGGCATGCTAGCACTGGAGCGGAGGTGAGTGCTTCTTTGAGACGACAGAAAGCCGTGTTTGCGGCTTCGGTCCAGACCCATTGAGCATTTTTGCAGGTCAGGCGAGTCAATGGGGCGGCAATCGTGGAAAAGTCCGCGATGAAGCGACGGTACCACGATGCGACTCCCAGGAACTGGCGGACCTGCTTGAGACTGGTAGGGGCCAATTAGTGATTGCGCTCACCTTCGAGGGATCTGTTCAAATTCCTTGTCGATCAACAATGTGTCCTAGGTACTTCAAGCTATCTAGGCAGAAATGACACTTGTCTGTGTTTAGCCGTAGTTTGGCGGATCGTAGACGCCGGAAAACTTCCGCTAGATGTTCCAGGTGTTCGTCAAAGGTTCGGCTGGCCACCACGATGTCGTTTAGATAGACCAGTACATTCGGCTCGAGTTCCCAATCGGGTCCCAATACGGAGTCGAAGAGGCGCTGAAAGGTGGCTGGGGCTGAGTGGAGTCCAAACGGTATGGTTTTGAACTGCATAAGCCCCTTCCCTGGTACGGTGAAGGCGGTGGCGGCGCGGCTGTCGGGTGCCAGCGGTACCTGCCAGTACCCATTCCTCAAATCCAGGGTCGACAGGTACCTAGCTCCTCGGAGTTTGTCGAGAGTAGCGGTGATGTGGGGCAATGGGTAGGCGTCCTTTCGACTAACCGCATTCAGCTTCCGAAAGTCGATACAGAAGCGATGTGTCCCATCCTTTTTTCGTACTACGACGATGGGGGAGCTCCATGCGCTTTGGGAGGTCTCGATCATGCCTTCCCGTTCCATTTTCGCGACTTCTTGGTTGATAATGACCTGCATGGCGGGATTTCTGGGGCGATAGCGTTGCTTGATAGGCTGGTCGGTGGTCAGTCGAATATGGTGTGCAATGCGGTCGGTTGGGCCTTGAATAGTACTGAAGGCGGCCAGTTTCTTGGTCAAGAACTGGTGGAGGCGCTGGTTCTCGTCGGGGGTTTGTGGCGTGATGCCCTCGGAGATTTCTCCCACCGAAGTGCAAGTAGCGGTGGCGGCAAGAGGCGGGGGCGAGGGTAGGTTTAGCCGGAGCTTAGCCCAGAGGTCAACGCCGATCAGTACAGGACTGCCGAGGTTTGGCAGTACCTGGAATCGGTGCCGTAGCGTGTGTCCAGCGGTGGTGAGTGGCAGCGTGACGAGGTGATCGATCGTGACCGGAGCCCCGTTGGCCAGGTTAATTTGTTTGTTCACGGAGTGGAGCGGGTATCTGTGTTTCTTAGCGAGTCCGGCCGTGGCTAGACTGATGAATGAGATCTCTGAGCCCGAGTCTAAGAGGGCCCAGAGATAGCGATAGAGCACCCGGAGTTTTAGGTGCGGCCGGGGGTTGAACCGGATTCGGTGTCCTCGGGACGGGTAGCGGCCGCTGTCTCCCCGGCTCGGCGCGAGTTTCCCGGCGGTGGATGGCAGTCTCGGGTAAATACCCCATCCCTTCCACATCGTGAGCAAAATTTCTTGGGCGGTCGTTTACAATCCAGGCGAGTGTGGCCTCGTTGCTTGCATCGCCAGCAGCATTCGTCCCGACTGTAAGTGGCGGCTGCCACACTAGAGTCGATGCCTTGCCTAGCTTCCGACCGGTGCTCCCATCGTCTTTTTACGACCCGTTCGTATTCGGTTGCCTTGGTGCTTATTTCGGCAATGCTTGTGGCTTCGGTAGGGCGGATGTAAAGTTGGTAGTCTGGGTCGAGGTTCTCATATAGTTGCTCGGCTTGATCTCGTGCGGTGTACCCTCCCGCTCGGCGCATCATGGTCAGCAGGGCCGTGGCGTATTTGTCAAATGCCTCGCCAGGCTGTTGTCGTCGGCTCTGTACTTCTCGCTTGAGCTGGGTTACGGTATCCCGGTAATAGATAATGTCGCTTGAATCCCTGGCAGAAATCGTCCCACGTGTTCCAGGAATCCTGATTGTTTCGGTATCATAGCAGCGAATCTCCGCGGAGTAATTCGGGAAGACCGAGAAGTAGGAGGTTATTGGTGTATCCGTATGCTCGTTTTAATTCGTCGAGGCGTTCTAGAAACGCGAAGGGATCTTTTCCGTCAAAGTGGAGGTCCCACTGTTGGATCTGATTTAGGACGGTGACAGGGTCCGGTCGGGTCGGTGCAGAGTTGATGGCGGGGTTCGCCTGTGTTTCTTCCTCGGAGTCGGACATCTCTGGTATGGCTGGGTCCTCAAACAACGTGGGGTTCTGGTTCGCGAAGTTTCGCAATCGCTTTCGCAGCGCGTCTATGTTTCCGGAGCTATCTATTTTGAAGGCTTCTAAGCGGATCACAAGCTCGTCTTTGTGTAATCTATATATCCAAGAGAATTTCATCGGGAAGTGATTTCGTAAGCTGGAGTCTCTACTGGGCAGGTCCCTATTCGGGCGCCATGAAACGCGGTCGCCTTTCTCGAGCGCGCGGATCGGCTCGCCGGCGTCAGGGTTCGAGAGAAGGGGAGACTCAAGCTTATGAAAACGCTTATTTTCAATACCACAGGTCTTTATTATTATCAAGAGAACTATATACAATATATACAATGTGGACGGAATTAGCGAGGCGGTGCGCGCGGAGAGCGCAGAGCGGCGCAAACGTATAGGCGCGTGCAAGGCGCGTGCTTAAGCTAGGACGGCGCGTTATTTACAATGGTATCGCAGCGACGTTAACGATAGTCGGAAACGCCCGACAGCCAAGAAACACCTCGGCCAGGAACAGGTAGTCGGAAACGCCCGACAGCTAAGAAACACCTCGGCCAGCAACAGGTAGTCGGAAACGCCCGACAGCCAAGAAACACCTCGGCCAGGAACAGGTAGTCGGAAACGCCCGACAGCCAAGAAACACTTCGGCCAGGAACAGGTAATCGGAAACGCCCGACAGCCAAGAAACACCTCGGCCAGGAACAGGTAGTCGGAAACGCCCGACAGCCAAGAAACACCTCAGCCAGGAACAGGTAGTCGGAAACGCCCGACAGCCAAGAAACACCTCGGCCAGGAACAGGTAGTCGGAAACGCCCGACAGCCAAGAAACACCTCGGCCAGGAACAGGTAGTCGAGAACACCTCGGCTAGGAAGCAGGTGGTCGAGAACACCTCGGCTAGGAAGCAGGAGAGTCGGATCGTATCAGGCGGAAAGCTGGATCGGATCTGGTCCCGGTGTGTGCGCATTCCTGGGCTCCCCCACCGCTCGGGGATAGCGAGTGCGTGCGAGCGAGACGGCGAGCGGAGCAAGCGAGACAGCAAGCGGAGTAAGCGAGAGAGACGACTTAACAGTAGCGTAAGCGGGATAGGTTAGCGTAAGCCGGTTATATAATGTTTATACATTTATTACCGGATATTTATACATATATAGTAACTGTGCCTGCACCGTTACGTATAAATGTATCTGTTTTCTTTTTGGCCAAACGATTCTTGAAGACCATAACTGTTTTGGAAGTAGCGCCAAGTATCTTCGCGGAGAAAAATGAATCATAAATGGAATGCAGCAAATAAAGCTTCATAGCATGGCAAGACATGGTCAGATCGAGTGGTCATTCGGAGTCAGTTACTATTGAGATCGTTACCAAAAAAACAACCGCATTATACGCGTTATTTTACTGAAACCGTGTCATATAAGCCT
Organism: Lasius fuliginosus; assembly: GCA_949152495.1. Taxonomy (NCBI): domain Eukaryota; kingdom Metazoa; phylum Arthropoda; class Insecta; order Hymenoptera; family Formicidae; genus Lasius; species Lasius fuliginosus. The sequence goes on along the minus strand of OX424454.1, from coordinate 11,774,221 downwards.
CATAGGACAAATTGTACGAATAGTGGATCCTAAAAGCATGCATAGTATATAATACATACAAGAGAATAGTTGAAAATTTTATATATTTGTAGTAAAATCAAAAATATTGTAAATATCTACGTGGATTCGATAATACTTTATGCTTGAATGACGGTGAAAGTAATAGAAGATCTTCAAATCTATAATTTCCTTATTGTTTGTAATATGTTTGATTACCTTTTTATTGATTGCTCTTCCTCTGGAATATTAAGAGAAATTACAAAGAGAAAGGCGGATAATAATCATATTACTGCCTTCGATACTATCAAATGAATACGTATCACTTTGCATTGTTATTGGCTTTCATCGAAAAAATCATTAAAAGTTATTTACTTATTAGACGTTTCCTTGACCGAAAAATATATATCATATTGGTCATAGATGAAAATATGAAAACGTAATATTGGAAGATAACAACTTGCGATTCGCAAACTGAATTTTAAAGAATTTATCGAAAATATGAGAAAGCATCGATTCGATTAGCACGTCAGAATCATCCTGTAGCTTGAGAAAAACGAAATCGCTAACTGAGAATTGAGCGAAAATGTTCACGAAAGAAAAGATAATTACGTTTGGGACGAGATTATGCGTTTTATTGAAAGGTTTAGTGCTGGCGAAGACAGTTGTTGCGCTTTTGCCGAAGGATCATACCCCTCCTGACAGTTTCCAGAAGGAGTGCGTTTTCATGTGCCCGGATTTAAATTTGACGCAAGTAAGAGATTTTTTCGCTTGATTAAAAAAACAATAGAATATTATTGCAGGTAATAGTTAATTTGTGTAACTAATACTGTATAATAATAAAATACATTCTGCATAATAATAAAATATAGGAGGAGTGCTTTTCCATGTGGATCTAAATTTGACGCAGGTAAGCATTCTGCATAATAATAAAATATAAAACTATATAACATCCCGGGAAAAAATGATCACATCAAATTAGATCAAATCAGATCAAATTATATCTGATCAAATCCTTTTTTGTATCCAATTTGATATGATTAGATCTGACTAGATATGGGGCACATCCGAGAAAGTCGAAATAGATCTGGTTGGACTTATTATATATGGTATTTTCTGCTGAAAGTACGCGGTGTCAGATCTGAGGATATATGATCATATCTAATTAGATCTAGTCAATTCTGGTGTTACAAAGCGATCAGATTTTGAATTACCCGAGAAAAAATGATTAGATGTAATCATATATGATTATATCTGGTATATAATTATATGTATACACAAAACAAGGATTTGCTAACATAACTTGACGTCAGATTGTTGGCAGAAACCGAGCAAGATATGCGTGCGCGCAATCTGACGGCAAATTGACAGCAGAAACCGAGCAGAATCTGCAGCTTTTAGCCATTTATAAAATTTATTAAAATAGTGTAGTTTATTCGCTTACCGCTATGCGGCGCATTATTCACTTTCTATACCTGTATTCAAATTCTTGTCATGAGCGTATATAAAGCTTGTAAAATGCGGTTAATAACATATGTAATTATTTCTATCAATTTCTGATACGATTTCCGTACAGGGGAATTCAGATATTGAACTGATTTTTGGAAAATCGGACATATAAATGTCCAATTTTCACTTATTCGGACAGAAATTGTCCGAATAAGTAAAAATATTTCGTTATTATATACTTAAGGGGATCCAAAACTATGTCTGTTTTACCGACGAAATGGGAATATTCAGTTCATCGAAATATATTTTTGTTGACTACACAGATCAATAAATCCTTTTCCACGATTAAAATACTTATAATAACGGATTTGGGACTATAATTCCATGTAAAAAAACCAAAAAGTTAAATAATTACAATTTTGTTATCGGCTTCTTGTGTCAGGTCGTAACAATACTTATTTAACATAAAAATTCTGCAGTTTGTTCGTGCATAAGATATAGCGTCCCAGTACGGGATAACATGAAGGAATATTAGTGAACAATTAAAAATGAGATTAGAAGTCTAGTAAAAAAATTAAATATCTTTTACATTTTCACGCATATGTGTGTGTGCGAGATCGAGGCTCAAGAGTAAAGCAGAGCAGTAGATTAGTTGCGTGATGTCGCGGTAGACAGAGCTGCAATCTGTTTAGTTGACAAGGACAGACAACCATACTATGTATCTTTGTCTCTTTCATGCGTGTGAGAGTAACATACATGTATACACTAACTCATTGCAGTGTGTCGTATCTTCTTTCACTTGATCGTACGGTCACTCTGTCTCTCTCTGATTGCTCATTCTATTTCGTACGCCTCGCAACTCGCTTAAAAGCCGTCTACAATGGAAGTAGGCTGTACAAAATAAGGAGTATGGTTCTTGGGATTATTTCACTTCTGTCTACAATGGCGGAACAATGCGAATAATAACCCACCAATCAGCGAAGACATTTGGAGAACTAGCAGAAGACAGTGATTAAGTGTGTGATGTTATGGAGATCATGTTAGATTCGACGGATATCGCGCTTGTGACATTATTTTTGCTGGCATGGTATGAAATGTTAGGCTTGCAATTTTGCATATTGAAAAGAAGAAAGAAATACTCTTGTCGGCGGTGGTGAGTACGCCCTGTCAACCGAAAGAAGGATATTCAAGGTTTCTATGCCAATCTTGTGAAGGAGTTGAAAGAACGGATCACGAGGAATTCTTTTCATTATTCCGAATGTGGCCAGAACATTTCGACATTCTAGTCTATTTGATCCAACCGTATCTAGTAAAAAAAAGCATTCGCACACCACTTCCAACAGAACTACGGCTTGCTGTCACATTAACGTGAGTAGTAGAAGAGGTAAAGAGATATATTTTATTTCCTCATATCAAAATTAATCATTTGTGCTGCTTATAGGTACCTTGCTCAGGGTGATAGTGCTAGATCGAAACACTTGGAATATAGACTTGGAAAGTCCACTGTACATTACATTATTAATGAAACATGCCAAGCACTGTGGTTTGCATTGAGTCCTATTGTGTTGAAACCAATAAATTCTTCCGGCTGGGAGAGGATCAGTGAGGAATTTATGGCAAAATGGCAATTTCCAAACTGCGTGGGAGCATTAGATGGAAGACATATGCGTATTCAAGCTCCTCCCAATTCAGGATCTACCTTTTATAATTACAAGCAATTTTTTAGCATAGTGTTGCTTGCAACATGTGATGCCAACTATAAGTTTACCTGGATTGATATTGGCCAGTATGGTGAGTTCATAGAAATTGTAACTATTGAAAGGAGCAATATCTCCTCTACTTATAACTTGAATTACTCTACTTATAACTTGAATTAATGTGGTTCACAGGTTCCATCAGTGATGATGGTGTATGGGCAAATGCAGATTTTGCACAAGATTTGCAGAACGGAGCTGTTGATCTGCCCACTCCCAAACCACTCCCTGAGAGAGACATACCTTTTCCATATGTGTTTGTGGGAGATGAAGCATTTCCCCTAACCACCTATCTTATGCGTCCGTACTCACGTAAAACTAGAGGTCGTTTGACAAACAATATGCGTATATTTAATTATAGACTAGCTCGTTGTCGTCGAACAATTGAAAATGCTTTTGGCATCCTCACAGCACGTTGGCAAATCCTACAGAAGGCTCTTTGTATGTCTGTGGAGAATTGTGAAATGTTATTTAAAGCACTCGTATGCCTCCACAATTTTATAATGATGGGTGAGGAAGGATTGCCTGTGTATAACAGACGTTACTGTCCATCGGACTATGTTGACCGAGAAGAAGATTACACTGTGAAGGAAGGGCGTTGGAGACAGCAACATTCAGCCTACTTTAAGGATTTAGGTAGAGTAGGGGCTAATCGAGCTGGAGCTGTCCCAAAAGGTTTAAGAAACTATTTGCAAAATTATTTTGTCTCTGCTACTGGAGAATCTCAGGCACCTTCGCAATATGAAGCTGCACTTGGAGCTGTACGAATCAATCCACCTGCTTGCTAATTTAAATGTGAAGATTTTATAATAAATCTAAAACACTTTTTTATGCGAAGTATAGACGACGAAAAAAATTACATTGGTTGTGAATTGTAAATTATGTCTTTCTTTAAGCTTTACAAGTTATTATAAGATAAATATAGGTAATATAGTAGGTTAATATAAGTAATATAGATAATATAGATGTATATATGTATAATGTGATATAGATAAATAACATAAGACTGATTTATTTGCTATACAGGTTGCACTCTAAATGTTATCTATATATTTTGTTTATAGAATTTGAACTTTATATTATTAAACTTGTACACTTGATATAATATTGCATTTTCTTTATTAAAATAATTTTTATATATTATAATAATATATCTTATATATAATAATAAAAAAATAAATAGTTATAATTCTTAGCTTATAATTATCTCTTACAAATATTTAGCACCGTCGAAATAAAAAAATTTGCACATTGAAGAATTTGGCAACATAAGATTTAACTACAGTTACAGGGAACAAAGAAATACAAATACTTATAAAAATACTTATAAAAATAAAAAAATACTGAAAATTAACAAAGTTCATATACTGATACTACTTATAAAAATACTGATATTACTTATAAAAATATTGATACTAATAAAAATACTGATACTACTTATAAAAATACTGATTCTACTTATAAAAATACTGAAAATTAACACAGTTCAAATACAGAAAATTAACAAAGTTCATAGCAGAAAAAGATTCTCTTTGTATAACACAATTTAAAAATAAAAGTAACACTTTTAAATCTGCTATAAATAAATAAATCTCTATATAATCTGCAAAAGTATAAATATAAGAAAATTAGATTAAAAATCCCTATACTATTATCACTCATCAGTCTTCAAATATTTTTCATTGATGTATTGCAGAACATCCAACATGCATTGAAATTTGTTTGCATCCTTCTTTTGTCAGTGCCATCTGAATTGCTCCTAAGATTGGATCTGGGGCTGCTGCAGGAACAGGTGCTGGATTTTGCTTTGCAGCCAATGCTTGTGAGACTTGCACAGCCAGATTATTTAATCCTTCAGACTGCTTAAAATATGCATGTGTGAGATCATCATTCATTTTCCTTTTCTTCTTATTGAAAGTGTCAGGTGAAGAAACTGTCTTCGCTGTTGTTTGACTCATTGTCTGCAGGATTTGTTGTGCAGCATTTGTTTCCTCATTCGGTGACACTGGTCCGATTTGAGTTACAGATGGAGAGGGTGTTTGGGATCGAAGCTGTGCCTGCGTTTGCTGTGCTGGCGAAATATTCTTGGGGACTCAAGAGTGGTAGAATCAGATGTCGTACCATCACCTGAAAATAGATAGGTCTCACTATCACATATGTACATTTGTTAAATCATTTAGCACATGATTCAATACATACTAGATAATGATGCATAGAAATCTGATGTCCAGTTAGCGCTAGGAATCTGTGCAGTTGTGATGACAGTGAGTTACAGGTGCCTTGATATTTTGTGGTGTAAGTATTTTAAATACAGTCGATAGGATGGTTATTTTATTTGACGCTGGTGCAGGTAAAATCTTCACATAGTTGCTAGTGGTTCTGTAACAATTTACACATATAATATTGCTTTTCTAATATTGTTATAATTTAGAAAAGTGGTCAACATACTTTCGATGTATGACAATTTCACGCAGGAAACTATCGCATAACTCATACAATTCCCATGTGAGAACATATGTAGGCTGGACACCCTGTCCAGATTTTCCTTTCAAAGACATGATCACTTTACGTCGCTCCTTTCCATATCTCTGTCTAATTTTATAAAATTCCTTCTCAGCTTCTGAACCTGCAAATAGGAAACATCAAATCATACTCTCAACTGTACCATCAAGTACCATAACCTTAACTCCTGCTAGATACAGTATATCAGACATATGCAGATATTACTCACCAGAGATATTTTTGAGCATTTCAGCCACAGCGGCCCAGACAAGCTCTTTATTAAAATTCTTGCCAGAATACTCTTTTTGTTTTTTATCCCACAATACCGGATTAGCTTTAACAATAGCAACAAGTTCTTTTTGATGAGTGATTGTATTTTCAATATCCTCTTCTTCATCTTCTGCAAGGCCATCAACACCATCCACATAATATTCGTTATTCATTTTATAAAAATATATAAAAACCACGAATCGCAAATATAAACTGTCCACATCGGCACATCGACACAATTATTGTAAGTTATTTCGCGTCTTTCAACACGCGTCTATCATTGGCTGACAGTAAGGTATGTAGTAGGGAGTGCGAAATGGGAATTGCCCATTTCATTACTCCAGGTTTTTACCTCACTAAAAACAGTTTACTCTCTACTTCTACAGCCTTACTACCTTCATTGTAGACGGCCCTTTACACGATCATTTGCGCCCCCCGCCCCCTCTCACTCTCTCTCTCTCTCTCTCTCTCTCTCTCTCTCTCTCTCTCTCTCTCTCTCTCTCTCTCTCTCTCTCTCTTTCTGCTTGCTTGTTATTTCATTTCCATATGTCGCTTTTATTCTTTCTCTTCTCGTCTCTCTACATATAAAGATAAATTAATTATTTACATGTTTGCATTTCTATTTTATAGTATAGATAAAATATGCAATTACACATCTTTGTTTTGCTATACGTCTATATAATACAATCTATATACATATATTCTTTACGTTTGCAGTAAAAATAATATTTATGACAACTGATTACACACCATTTATAGCTATTTATGAATTTCGAAACCGAAAAAAGTTCGGTTATTATATTACATATATTTTATCAATTTATATTAGAAAATATGCATGTTAGCGGAGAAACTAAATTACTTCGACGTATAATTTAAGAATAAAATTCACAATTATTGTTTCAGTGGAAAAAGCTTGTTTGTTTATAAATATAGCCAAGCTTATATAAATGGATACTTATTGCTTATAAAAATATGAATGTTATTCTTGTACTGTACGTCGAAATAAAGTCTTTTATTTGTATGCTGTCATATATGCATGTTTTGATAACATAAATTGATAAAAGATCAAACTTTCTTTTCGATTTGTAAATTAATAAATAGCTGTCAATTGTGATTAATTGCAAAAGATCATTTTTTGATGCAAATATAGAGAATATACATGAGCAAATAAGTAATGATTTACTTTACCAGAAATAACGTACAATTTAAAAAATGTAATATTCATAACGAAAATATGATTTGTATAATGTTGATTATATTCAACATTATAAATTATGTCGTATATATCATACTGTACATTCTTCCTACAAAAGATTTCCAAAGAAATCGCCTGGTCGAGTCAGTAAAGGTACCTTTTCATGCTGACACTCGATGCTAGATTTCAAGCGATCACGTGACTACATGTGACGCCAGCGTCAACAGAAAGAAGTTCGATTTATCCAACTTCAGCTTCAAATGGTCAAAGCCGGTAAAGTTTAATTTGTTTCAGTTAGTTACAATTAAATCAAGGTGAAAATGAATCGTGAAAATGTAAGTTCATTTAATTGATCAATAAAATTTTATGTAATTATTATTTATTTGTTATTTAATTATCTGAAACAGTTGAAATCAAAAACAATTAAAAAAGAACTTGAAATTAATAATTACCAAAAGTTGAAGGTTATGTTGCATAAATCTATAAAGAAGTTTAATTTTTCCCATCTTTATTAAGAAACAATTTTAGATACTTATTGTATCAATTAATAATTTATGTTTCTAGGCCATGAGTACTTGTGGTGTCTGCTTTGGAAAAGTTATAAATACAGACATACCACTTCATTCATGTTTGCAAGGATACGAACAGTTTCATTATGATGAAGAAACTTCACATTTCTATCCTTTAACTGGTAAATACAAAACATTATTAATTAAGTAAATTAATTACCAATATATTTAATTTTTCTTTCATAAAAAATTATATCTTATAGATGACAATGTTCTTATAAGATGTAAAATTTTTGATGGTAAGAAAGAAGTTGTTTTACAAAACTTAGATGACTTTGAAAAGGAAAAAAGTAAGTATAAAGCATTAGGAGTTTAATTATCAAAATTTATTTATTTTTTCGTTAAAATTTGACACATACATCACTTATAAATAATTTCTTTTATTATAACAGATTCCAGTATAAGTAAAAAGCTCAGTAATAAAAGTCGCCAAAAAGCTACTTTAAGCTTTGACGATGAAGAAGTGTTAATTTTAGAGGTAAGAGCTCGAGAACCTCTCTGGAACTTCCAGTTAACATACAAGAAAGAAATACAAGAATTACAAATAAATTGTGGAACGAAGTATCACAAGCATTGGGAGGTACTTATTAATCTTAATCTAAGTTCTTTCAAATATTCAGACTCTCAATAAAAAAATAATAAAATAATCATTGATTTCAGGTAAAATTAGTGCTGAAGGAGCCAAACAAAAATTTAAAAGCCTACACGACACATACAGAAAAATAATTCAAGCTGAGAACTTAGCAAGCGGATCTGCAAGGAAAAACTTAGATAGAAAATGGCGTCATTATAAATCTATGGACTTCTTAAGAGATTCATGTTTGATAAAACAGTGAGTGTTTTGACACACATATATACACATTTACTATGGATATTTTAATTGTTCCTAAAAAATTAATATTTATTTATACCTTAGAACTGTTTCAAACATGTGTTCTGTTGAGGCAGAACATAAAGGCTTCCAATATTAATGATGAAGATAAGACATCTTCCAGTAAGTTTTCAATAATTTTGTAGTGAAGAGTTGTTGATTTATATATAATATATATTATAATTTCTTCTCTCTTAAATAATCTTTAGATGAATCCTCTCAGAAAAGAAAAAGAGAAAGGAAAGAAAAAGATTACGTATCAAATAGTGCACTTGAGAAGATTGCTGATGCTTTGATAAATCAAGAACCAGCTTTGCCGTTGCCACTCCCGCCGCAAGTAGACGAAGTCGATGCATTTCTAATAATGCTCACAGGATTAAAAAATTACCAGAAGAAAAGCAAGTGGAAACAATGCAAAGCTACTTACAACTATCTGTAGACTATTTAAAAAAACATTAATATTTTTAACTTTAATAATTGACTGACATTTTTTGACAAAAATATTTGTTTTTAATAATGCTTTATATTATATACATACCCTATAAGCGCATGATATTATTTAATATTCTCTCTCTGTTAAGGTAACCCCCTGCGTTACCGATATAAGTCCTGCCTAGGGAGCGTTCGAGTGGAGGGAAGGGGCGCGCACAAAGGGTCGCGTGCGTCGCTCGCTCTCACGTACATACAGTCGTAGTAGTGTCTGTGCGTTACGCTGCGTATCGTACGATTCGAGTGCTTACGAATATTCTCGTGTAATTAATTACCAAGAGGTCGATCTTAGTCCAATTGGAGACAAGAGTGACAAGCTTCTTGGCTTTCATACTCAGGCAATATAGAAACGCCTAGCCGCAAGGTGATACAGTATAATAGGATACTGCGTAGTTATCTCGGTCTTACGCCCCATGCCGCAATGTGATTGAGTCCCCGTTCGACTCATTTTCAATAGTCTGCCGACGACCCCCATTGCCGGGCGAGGTGTTTGAGTCAGAAGACTCATCTACTCAGAAGTATTCAGGTAATAAAGTCCCAGTTCGACTTTACATACAAACCATATATACTGCTTACGTACGGGAGCGTCCCGTTTGACCACGTTGCTTTTGACCACAGCCAATTATATTGACTGCTGTATAGGGTCTTTTACTAGGTCTACCTATCAGAGGGTTCTGTGGTCAAAAGCAACGTGGTCAATCGAACCCCACTCCTTACGTACCTCCCCCCTCCTAAGGAGAGAGGTGTACGAGTCAGTTGACTCTATCTTCATTTCTAATCCATTTTATTTTCAGCATCTTATTTAAGTTATCATTCACATACGTGATATAACATTCACGTACGTTATATAACATTCACATACGTGATATTACATTCACACACGTTATATTATAGTCTTTCACATTATAAATCTTTATATTGATAAAAGTATCTTTAATTCAAATAGCCAGATTATTAATTTCAAAGTTTAGAATAATTTCCTTGAACTTGTTTTGATTATCACAATTTATTTTGAAAGAACTGTATGAAGAATTATTTTATGTAAACACATTATTTTGATTTAATTATTCTTTCGAATTGAAAAGATTACAGTTTCCTATTTTTCTAAAGTCTTCTTGTTAATAAGTTATGTAAATTTATTAATGCATTGGATAAAAAGTTATTATTAAATATATGAATCTCTATTTATTGACATATGTTCTGCAGTATTTTTTTATGTATGTTTTTTAAGATATTAAACGAAACTAGACCACAGAGCGCGGAACCAGATTGGTTAAATATTACACTCTCTCTCTCTCTCTCTCTCTCTCTCTCTCTCTCTCTCTCTCTCTCTCTCTCTCTCTCTAGGCGTATTAAATATACTATTAATATTCTAAGAATATGCCTAGAATATTAAATAATATTATGTGCTTATAGGGTATATAATGATGATGATTCATAATTAATTAAGAATGTTTAAAAAAACTTTGAAGTGCAATTTTTGTTTTATATTTCTTTTTATTATAATTATTACATTTAATTTTATTTGTCATCACAATTATGATTACATTTAATTTTAAAATATATTAGACATGCACAAAATAAAAGAAAATTTAAAAATGTTAAAAATAAACAAGATTTTATTTTATTTATTGTTTTTATTTATTGATGTATTCAGCAGTGGTCAAATTGCCATAGCACGGCGCCTTCACTATTAAAATAATGACAAAATTCATCACGTATAGAAGAAGCTACACGTGAATTATTATTTGTACTACATCTAGTAATATCTACTAGTGCACCATTGATTGGCCTATCTTACCTCCAACTACCAGGAATAAATCCTTCAGGTCCATCAGAATCTAACATTGTTTCAAGTACATATTCACAATCCTCGCCATTTATTCGAAGCCAATTATGTAAACACACAAGAGCTTGAATGAGTTTCATAGTTTTATCTACATTGCAATCAATAGGTCGTCTCAAAATCCTCCATTGACTGCTTAGTATACCAAACGTATTTTCAATTGTACGCCTTGCTCTGCTTAAACGATAATTATAGTTTCTTCTGTCAGCGTTAAGATTCTTCCCTGGGTAAGGTCGCATCAAATATTCCATTAAAGGAAAAGCTTCATCTGCTACCAATATATAGGGCAAATCAACTCCTTCAAATGACAAAGGTTCCCATTCTGGCAAATTCATCTCATTTTTTAGAAATTTTTGTCCCATAAAAGAATCTTTAAATATTCCCCTATCACTACGTCGTCCATATGCACCAATATCAACAAAAGTAAATCTATATTTAGCGAAATATAGCCAAAAGCACAATACTATGGCTATTTTTATAATTATAATAAGAGGAGCCAGCATTATTAGGACACTGAAACATAAATAAAATTGATATTGATTTTATTTCACAATAAAAATTGTATATATGATAAAATTCTTCACATACCTGAATTATTATATGTTTCCCGTCAATTGCTCCTATGCAGTGATTGAAATTCCACAAATCCTCAAATTCTTTTGCAACATGTAACCATTCATTTTTATCAATATTTGGTGGCAAAACTTTTGGCTGAAGACAATTCCATATTGCTTCACATGTTTCTGATATGATATTGCTCACAGTAGTTAATCCGATCAAATATTGATAATGTATAGATGTCATAGAGTCACCAGAAGCTAGATATCTGAAATGTAGAATAATTTCAAGTTACAAATATATGTATAAATGCTAAATAATAATTAATAAACAGTAATACTTAGTAGACATTTATCATACAAAAATACAAACCTTAGAGTTAATGATAATCGTTCTGCTTTTGAAATTGGTTCTCTGCATAAATATTGCTTTGAAATTACAGGCCCAATCATAGTCAATAATTCTTCAAAGTGTGCAGGAGTCATACGAAAATAGTTAAAGAACGTAGAAACATTCAGTGAAAATGTTGGAAATAGTGAATAGTAAAAACTATGCTGCTTGCGTCTTTGGAGCAATGGACCCAAAACCGTTTTCTCTATTTCCGTTTACATTTTTCATCTTCTATTGTTAATAACTTAATTAAAAATGCCAAAATTCGTTTTTTCTTTTCCTTTTGTTTGTTATTAATTATTTGTAAACACTCACGATGCCACAAATAATGTTTATATGAATAAGACATTTTGCTTTACGGAATACGTAAAGTATTCTGTACTGCAGCGTCAATAATATTTGACGCTATATCCTTTTCATGCGCTTTTCGCTATCCAGCGTCAACTTTGATCACGTGACCTGTCTTGACGCTAAAAATGAGCGTCGAGCGTCAGCATGAAAAAGTACCTTAACGCGAGCACGACGTGGCGTCTTATTTATTAAAAAATATATAAAAAATAGTCTATCGATTCTCCATAAAATAAAAAATATGTACACTTTTAGAATGAAATGGAGAATTTTAGAATAAAATAGCATTATTTTAAAAAGTGTACGTTTTAAAAGTGTACGTTTTAATGAAAAAAATTATTCAACCTTTGAATTATTTATAACAATTGGAATTAGCAATTTCTTGTAAGTTAAACTATTTTTATAAAGAAAGTTGTCTCCTTAGCTTTAAAATACATTTTTAAAAATATTTTTACGATAAATATAACCAGAGTTATTAATTTTTAAAGTTGACTTCTTTATTTTTCACAAAAATTTTGTTGTTTATAACTTATGCAAAAAATATTTCGGACAAATATAAAAATATTTTTCTTTTTATTTTATGTATATTTCATGTTAAAAAGTTTCATTCGATTTAAAAAATACGAGGTCAAAGAAGGTCGATTTTTGTCCGATTTGATGTGAAATTGTCCACATATAGATTGTATTATATAGGTGTATTTATACAAAATGATAAAATAAAAAGCTAGTTGAGTTTTAATGTACGAGTATACTATGAAATCAAAATGCATGCACGAAAAATAAATTAATTTATTTTAATAATTTATTTATTTATTTACGCAGAGAGGGAAAATCAGAAAGAATAAAAGCGACGTGAGTGAATGAAAATGTCATAGTGAGCGAATGGAGACACGAGTAATGTATGAGCAGCATGTGAGGAAAAGAAAAACATGATACAAGGAATTAGCGAGATAGCGTCGTGTAAGTGCGTAGGTTTCTCACCGTACGGACTCGGGTTCAAATCCGAGTAGACGTTATAGCTTTTTTTCGCAAATGTGCGATAAAATCTATCGTGATACTCGAGAGTCCAGAGGAAAGATATCTCAACATCTAACTTGGAAATTATAATCGGAGAGACGAAATAAATATTTTAGTTGCGTTTTCACGGTAATACTGTCGGTAATATCGTCAATTTTAGTTACGTTAAGATGAGGGCGCTAACCCGTTGGAGTTCGGCGTAAAAGCAATATTGTTTCGACTTGACGCGTCAAGTCGAAACAATATTGCTTAATATGAGAGTTTTGCAGTTTGTATGTACAAAATGAGATAGGTTCCCACTCGGAATTGCATGAAGGAATGTAGGTGAACTTTTAGAAATGAGTTTAGAAGTTTAGTGAAAGAGAATAGTGTGTTCAAAATTTTCGTGCATACGTGTATTACATAAATAACATAAATACGTGTTATTAACATAAAATTGACAAAATCGGACGTTCGGCACTTTTTTGCTACGTGTACTTTAATCGTGGAATAGCATTTATTAATCTATTTAACCAATAAAAAGATTAACGTAAAAAAAGAAATAATTCTCGGTCGGTAAAACAGACGACTTTAGGATCCCCTTAAGATATAAAATAGAAATTAACTTCCACATATAAATAAAATCTTTAATTTTATAAATTAAATTATTTAAATTTTCCTATATATGTATATTACATTAATATTTGTTATTAATATTATATATAGATAATCATTTTTTCCCGGGATGAAACTAAAGAATGTGGTATTATGAAGAAGGATGTATAAAGCTCGGAAATTTTGTTTTGTTTATAAATGGATGTTATTTACTATTTTTAAGAATAATAATGTTTAACATTAATAAGATTTTCTATTTTTTGTTACATTAATACATACAAAGTATGACACTTGAACAGATTTTGATGTGATTTTTCTTCAATTTCTTAAACTTCTATATTTTAGTAGATATTTATAATTATTTTTATTGGTATAATAAGATTTGTACTAAATTAATTTTTATTTAAAATAAAATTTAAATATTAATTCAAAAGAAATTAGTTTAAAGAGTTAGCAATATGTTTTTGTGTTAAAGATAGTTGTATATATATCGTAATAGCTGCTAAATATCGAAACAGATAGTCGAGTATCGGTATAATGGAACTTCAAATTGTATCGATTAACCTTAAGGCCAATAGTTAAATCAACAATATATGCAAGAGCAATCACTCGCTATCCGCTCAAATTTATATATGATTTTCATTATACATATATCCATTTATATATGCACACATTCTTATTAAGGTAACGTCTGTCGAAAGTTTATGGCATCGTGTTTTCCAGGAATGTTTGCGTTAAAAAATATAACTATAACAAGGAAGGAATTTGACAAGGTTTTAAGTACAAGAATGTGATTGTTATGATCATATAAAATGATATTTATAACATTTTTATTCTTGAGGTACAAACGTTATTGAAACTTTAATGATAATAAATGGGTTCTTTAAAAGAAAAATCGACTTACTTGAAGAAGTTAACTAATCTATCGTAAAAGAATCAAATTATTAGGTAAAATTGCTTTAACAATCGAAGCGAGTTACAAATGTATTATTTGCTAAGAGAAGCGGTTATGAATTCTCATTAATCCTTATTAATCTATTTTGCGTGATTTTCTCTTTGATATGAGAATCATGTATGATATGCAAGAAGATGCCTTGAAAAACAATAAAACAGATTTTTTAGAAAAAATGAATTTACTTAGTACTTAACACATTATTAATTAAGAGTGAAAAGTATAAATAAAAATATCAAGCAGATATCCTTAAACGAACAAGAAATTTTACTTGGAATTTTATTTATTTCTACATATATTATTTATTATTAAAAGTACTTAAAATAGTCGTGTCTCTGGTCCAGCGGTACGTCACTTAACTTTTTTGTTATACTTTATTAAGGTTATTCCTATGTCCGAGAACAACAATCATCATATTTTACAAAATCTCAAGCCTGACCGTAGTCATTCTGGTAGTGTGACTGTGAGAAACGAAGTCGAAAAGGTTCCGTTTGCAAATATATCTAAGATCCCAAAGTCTATGGGTAAGTTGTAAAGAAATGCATAAAGCGTTAGCAAAGAAAATCTACGATAAAATATTGTAAATATAATTTAAATTTAAGAGGAAATGTGGAAATCAATTCTAAAAAAAGTGTCTTCCACAACAGTAATAATATAAATTCCTTCTCGAAAAGAGAGAAAGAAAATTGCATTCATTGTATGTAAAATAAATCAAGAATTAAGAGATAGTTATCAATTTCATTAATTTGCTAATTTCCCGGGGAAAAATGATCATATCAAATTAGATCAAATCAGATTAAATTATATCTGATCAGATCTTGATTTTGTCTCCGATTTGATATGATTAGATTTGACTAGATATGGGGCACATCCGAACAAATCTAAATAGATCTAGTTGAACTTATTTTATATGGTATTTTCTGCTAAATACCATATATAATAAGTTCAACCAGATCTATTTAGATTTGTTCGGAAATATATTTTCAAAATTAGACTTGGAACAAGCTTACTTACAGTTAGAGATTGCGCCTGAAGACCGCGAATTGTTAACGATTAGTACTTGCAAAAGACTTTACAAAGTCAACAGACTAATGTACGGAATTGCTTCGGGTCCTACCATATGGTAAATAGAAATTGAAAATATATTACAAGGCATACCGGGCGTAGTAATATTTTTCGACGATATTGTAATTACGGGAAAAACTGATGCAATACATTTAAGTAGACTAGAAGAGGTATTAGAAAGATTACATAGTCATAATGTACGCTTAAATTTGGAGAAGTCAAAATTCTTTTCCAATAAGGTTGATTACTGCGGGTATACTATAGATAAAGAAGATATTCATAAAGAAGATCAAAAGATTGAAGCGATAAAACAAATGCCTCGACCTAAAAATCTTTCGGAAATTCGAGCTTTTACGGGTATGATTAATTATTACAGACGGTTCATACCGAATTTAAGTACAATTTTACGCCCTCTAAATGCGCTGTTACGCAAAGATACTCCGTTTATTTGGTCAAAAGAATGTGAGGCCGCATTTTGCCAAGCAAAGGAAGCTTTCATAAGCAATAGAGTCTTAGTATATTTCAATCCTAGACTACCGTTAGTATTAGCCACGGACGCCAGTTCGTACGGAGTAGGCGCGGTCCTGTTTCACCGTTATCCGGACGGATCGGAACTGGTGATACAATTCGCTTCACAAACATTTTCGAAAACTTAACGTAAATACTCTCAAATAGATAAGGAAGCGTACGCGATAATTTATGGTGTCAAAAAGTTCTTTCAATATCTGTACGGCAATAAATTCACATTGATTACGGATCATCGACCTCTAATTCAAATATTTTCGCCTACCACGAGTTTGCCTATTTACACAGCAATGCGTATGCAACATTACGCAATTTTCTTACAAGGATTCAATTACGATATACAGTACAGAAAGTCAGAGAATCATGCCAACGCGGACTGTTTGTCGAGACTGCCAATTAACAGTCAAGAATTCGCTGTGGACGTAATAGACGCTTTCAAGTAGAAACTATTAATATACTTCCCGTAACAGCAACAGAAATTGCAATCGAAACAAATAAGGATACGGATTTACGTGTCTTATTGCAAGTTACGAACAGGAAATCAAGTCCATAAATCAAAGCGTTTCAATATAGAACAAGTAGAATTCAGCTTACAAAATGATATTATCATACGAGGACACAGAGTCGTTGTCCCTAAAGCGTTGCGTTCACAGATTCTAGAAGAACTGCACTCAGGTCACTTCGGAGTAGTTAAAATGAAAAGTTTAGCCCGTGGGTACTGCTGGTGGTTCGGTATAGATAAAGATATCGAAACATTAGCTAAAAATTGCGCAAATTGCAATGCATACAGAAACGATCCACATAAAGTAGATGTATATATTTGGCAGCCAACGTCAGCGCCAATGCAACGCGTTCACATGGATTTCGCGGGACCATTCTTAGGAAAAATGTTTTTGATTTTGGTAGATGCTTATTCGAAATGGCCTGAAGCACATGTAGTTGCTGACATTACGGCTAAAACAACGATTGGAAAATGCAGACAAATGTTCGCTGCATTTGGTCTTCCACAAACTATCGTTACAGACAATGGAAAAACATTCATTTCACACGATTTTCAACAATTTCTGAAGTTAAACGGTATTAAACACAAACTGACGTCTCCATATAATCCCGCGACTAACGGCCAAGCCGAACGGTTCATTCAAACATTTAAGCAATCATTACGACGCATGAACTGTGATTCATCGAACATTAACTTAGCTTTA
Source organism: Lasius fuliginosus (assembly GCA_949152495.1). Taxonomy (NCBI): domain Eukaryota; kingdom Metazoa; phylum Arthropoda; class Insecta; order Hymenoptera; family Formicidae; genus Lasius; species Lasius fuliginosus. The sequence continues at coordinate 11,756,622 of OX424454.1, read as the reverse complement.
AGTAAAACGTTGTTGCAATATAGATCTATGTCACCTGCGTTAACTAATAAGATACCAGCGGAATTATTTATAGGTAGAAAGTTATGGACAAGATTAGATTTAATCCGTCCTACAAAAGAAGAAGGTATTGTAAATCAAAATGAGACAAAAAAGTTTTTTGAGTATAAGGAAAGAGTTGCTTGTAGAAACTATACAGCGGAAGGAAAATGGAAATTCAGCAAAGTCACTCAAAGATTAGGGAAACTACACTATAGAATAAGGCTTGATGATGGTCGCTCCTGGACAAGACACGTTAATCAAATGCGTCCTATAGGGGAAAACACCCCTATAGTCGAAAATTCTCAAAATGATAATTTTTATTGGAACGTACCGGAAACATGCGAAGTTGAACAAGATAATATTCCTCAACTAGAAAACGTGCAACAACCTCAGGCTAATGTATAAATTGATGCCCCCGCTTCTCCATAAAAGGAACAAAATCGAGAGGCTGAACCTATTCAGCAAACTCCACGTCCCGTTAGAATTAAGAGAAAACCTAAGTACCTAGCGGAATTTATATCAAAGTAATTTTTTTTTACAAGAGAGGGTATTAAGGGTAGTCACTTTAAGTTGCGCGCGCGTTCATATAACGATGGGCGCGCGAGTATCGATATGATATCACTAGTTTCGGTAGCGCCTCTCTCTCTCTCTCTCTCTCTCTCTCTCTCTCTCTCTCTCTCTCTCTCTCTAGCCAGGGCACGGCGCTGATTAAGCAATAAGAGATATAAGACTATTTTGTATTAATTAAATATATATTGCTAATCTATCAGAGAAAACGTGAGTACATCTTCATTTTACGCTCCATACACAACAACTGAGATATCAACTTCATGTCCTTGTATAATTATGTCAATACTATATGTACAATCCTAAAATCTTTAGGAAGTATTCCGAGCGTGCCAACATCTCCCAGAGCATTCGTAGAGTTCTACAATTGATTCCTAGATGAAAAGGATGACATTTCTGTAACATTCAGGTAAAGAATCTAAATTCTTAATTTATATTCTTTCATTCTCTTAAATTTAACGACACATATATATATATATATATATACATATATATAAAAACGTTAATTTTGTTATAAATTTACTAAATAAGAAAAAATTAACATCTTATTTTTTTACAGATGGAACCAACCTGAATTTACAAACGAAATGATACAAGGATACACAGTGCAGTATTGCTCTATCGAGAACCTTAAAAATGATTCGAATCTGCGATGACGAAAGTGTCTCAGCTACAATATTCGAGAGCACGGTGTACAATCTAAAACCTAACACGACGTACTACTTTCAAGTACGAGTGTATACTAAAGTTGGTACTGGACCTTATACGGATTTAATGAACGTATCAACAACACACGAAAATCCGATACCTTAATTATTGATCGCATCGAAAAATGGTGTAAAATTATGCGATTTGGATTTAAAAATCAATGTTAATCTCGTTGAGAGACAAAGTGTGTTAGAAGTCGCTTACTCCGCAAACAGCACAAGATATCCTCAGGATGATCCTGAATATATCCTAAATATCCTCGGATATATGTGGGATATATTTAGGATATGATACAGATCCAAACAACTGAGGATATTTTTTGGATCTCTTAAGGATGTCAATAGAAAATCTTTTGTAATCCTTGAAACATTTACCATGCATCCCAAATTAATTCAGAAAATGTAATTGAGGTACTGTATATGCTATTTCAAGGATTAATTCAGGTTATATCCAGTATATTTTTTTTCAAGATTATTTTAAGACAAATTAAAAAATTATATATACGTTAAATGTATATAACAAATTTTGTTGAAAAATGATAACACGTTAATTGGCTACCGTGCCGCCTTTTAGCGAACGGCTAAATTAAAGCCGATCACATTAGAATCTAGGGACTCGAGAGCAGTCAGGGCACATGCGTATGGATTGCCAAATCAAGCAACGCAATTGGTCGAATCCTTACGATTACGCGCGCGATTACAGAAGGTGTCTGTGTTCAGCTTTCTTGGCTTCTTCGCATCCACTTTGTCTTTGTGTGATTTTAACAGTGTATAATAACAGTTTTCCAGCAATAACAGTATTCGCAACAAATTTTATTTCCAAGATAATACCAGGAAGAATCGAAAGGTAAAATTATATCATTTATACAAATTTTTTACGCAAAAATAACTTTTGAGATTAAAATGCCGCGTGGTAATTATAAAAAAACCTTTGATATGATTAATTCTTCGACACAACGTAAAATTCGTAAATTAGAAACTGATATGATTAATAAAGCTTTAAATGAACTATCAACATGTAATGTATCTAATGTGCCATCTAACATATCAACATTTGAAATAATTGAAAACGATTCGCATACATCAACTTTTAATCGAGATGAGATAGATGCAGCAGATTTATTAAATGAAATAAATGATTCATCTGATCAAACAAATCCCACTTTAAGTAGTGAAGAAGAAAATAATGAAGTTTTACCCTTATTTGAGCAACAAGAGTTTTCGAGTAATGATGAAATTGAAGATAATAATAAAGATAATGAAAAAATTGATTTTAAAACATTTCTGGCTAGTTGGGTAGTTGAAGAAAATATTTCACAAGCATCTTTACGTACTCTTATAAAAGGCATAAAACAGTATACATGTAATAAATGTCATTGTAATATACCGTCTGATCCTAGGGCACTTTTGCATACTCCGAGAAGTGTTAATATTAGAAATTGTGCTGATGGGGAATATTGCCATTTTAGTTTATTAAAGTCAATAAAAAATTTTGTATCTGTCTCAGAAAATGTTACTAATATAAAAATAAATATAAATATAGATGGGTTATCCTTATCAAAGTTATCGCATCAAAAACTATGGCCAATTTTGGGCTCTATAGGGCAATCAAAGCAAATTTTTATTATTGGAGCATACTATGGTAGACAGAAACCTTCTAATTCAGAAGATTTTTTAAGAGAATTTATAGAAGAAACACAACTATTGTGTCGTGACGGAATTATTATTAATAATAAATATGTTAATTGCAATATAGATTCTATAATATGTGATACTCCTGCAAAGTCATTCATATTACAAGTTAAAGGACATACTGGTTATTCTAGCTGTACCAAATGTAAAACTGAAGGCACTTTTCGTAATAAAGTTTGCTTCCCTCAAATAGATGCTCCATTGAGAACAGATTTAGAATTTAAAACAAAGACAGATGAATATTTTCATATTGGAACATCAATTATTGAAAACATTCCAAATCTTGATCTTGTAAATAATATATCCTTAGATTATATGCATTTAGTTTGTTTAGGAGTTACACAACGATTACTATTTTTATGGTTATTTGGCAATAATAAACAATTTCGTTTAGAGAGTAAAAAACGTCAAAACATATCATTTTTAGAAACTATATTAAAAGTACATGTACCATGTGAGTTTGCACGAAAACCTCGATCACTGACTTTCGTAAAACTTTGGAAAGCTACAGAATATCGAGAACTCCTTTTGTACACAGGACTTGTAGCTTTGAAAAAGCTACAGGTCCTTCATACAAGTATTCAGGTCTTCGTAGTGACATATATGATCATTTTATAACATTACATGTAGCTATTACAATATTATGTTCCACAGAATTACATGATTTATTGGATTATTGTCAAAAGCTATTAGAACATTTTGGGTCACTGACCCGGTTAGATCTTTAATTTCTAAATACGTGTACTGCGATCAGTCACAATGTTTCCTTTGACGTGCGCGTTTTGACTTGTATGTCTTCTCGTGTTCTTTCCGCGCTCTTTCTCGGTGAGTTTCCTCTCTCGCTACACATTGCACCGTCAATTTTCAACAACTGTTTTTATTTAATTACTGTTTTTATTTAATTAATGAAGGTGGAGATGAAGTTTTTTTTTTACTTTTTCTCTCGTTGACGGTCACCAGTGAGGGACTCCCCGATTTGAGTTGAGGGATGGATGTGAGAGCTACATGTAGTTTTTATCTTCATGTTATTTTTTATTTCGTCCACGATATTGTAAGTTTAAAATTATTTAACATACATCTTCTTGCACAATACGACATTATACGATTTAGTTTTTTCTTTTCCAATTTGTACAGTTACTGAAGATGGCCCGAAGAGGGACCGAAACTAGATATTATATATTTATTATATATCTACTATATATTTATTATATATTTATTATATATTATATATTTATTTATATATTTTTATTATATATCTAGATATTATATATTTCTTTTAGAATAAACATGTTTTAAATTTGTATATTTCTCTTTTTGTTTTTGAGAACTTTATCCGCGTCCTTCTTGCGGTTGGCTCTTATTAGCCTTATTTTTATTATTCTAGAACATTTTGTTACATCATTTGCACTAATTTATGGCACTCATAATGTCTCTTTTAATGTACACGGTCTAATTCATCTTGTACAAGATGTAAAGAAATTTGGTCCGTTAGATAATTTTAGTTCATTTAAATATGAAAATTTTTTACAAACATTAAAAAACTGTTACGAAAGTATGACAAACCATTGCAACAAATTGTTCGAAGATATATGGAATATGAAAAAAATAAAATAGAAGAGAATCTTACACAACAGAAGAAATTGAAAATTTTAAAATAGATTTGAAATCCATTCATTCATCTGGGCCATTGATACATGCTTGCTGTATTCCACAGTACAGAATAATTAGAAAAGCAAATATGATTTTACGTACTGATGTAATAGCTGATAATTGTGCATTGGTTGATGGAACTATTATATTAATAAAGAACATAACACGCAATAAAGATCTCAATACAAATGTAATTATAGGTCAGAAATTTTTACACAAGGAAGATTTTTATAACACTCCATGTCCTTCATCATTATTAAAAATACTTAGTGTGCACGGTTTAAGTGAATTACAAATGTGGCCAATAGAAAATATTTATATTAAATGTTAAATTACCGCTATCAGAAAATAAATATGTAGTATTTCCATTGTTGCATTCATAAATAGAATTTGAAATATTTCTTAAAATGTGTAAAATATATGTAATAGTAATCTTTATTTTATTCTTGCTTTGCTCGGCTTTAAGAAGAAGTTTGGCATGTATTTGTGTTTACAAAATCATATACATTATATTAATAACTTATATTATAATAACTTATATTATAATAATATAATAACTTATATTATATTATAACTTATATTATAATAACTTATATTATAATATAAATAAAAAAAGTTATCTATATACATAATTATTTTTAGGATTGTAAAATATTTTTATTCTTATTTTAACTTGTAGTTTTTTCCTTCTTTTTTTAAATTTCTATATTGGTAACCTATGAATTAATTCTATTCCAATCTTAGTTTGTCTTTTTTTAATTTAGCAGCTAGAAATTTTCTTGCTAGAAATATTATGTCATTTGCATATGTCAAAAGACCAAATCTTTTCTCTTTTTATTACCACTTTCTTCTGCTTGTTCTCAATTTTTTTTCTAGATCCATCATATACAGTAAGAATAGTGTTGGGCTCAGAAAGCATCTTTTATATATTTTTGTTAGTTTAGTTACAATGGAGCAATATGCTATAGTAGAATTTGATGATGGGCTGCAAATGATACCTTCTTCTTGGATAACTGAAAACAAGAAACAGGCATATTGGCCTACTTTTACATCAAATGAACGATTTTCCAAAGTTGTACAAAAATGTATATCCAAAATGGACTCTTGGCCGCTATATGAAATTAAGAGAATTTTAGCAATTGCAAGTAAGTAATAAAAGTACACAAAAATAAATAAAAAATAACATTAATGTAGAGTCATTTGCGTTTTTATTTTATTATTTATTCAATAATCTTTAATACAAAATAATAGAATAAATATAGAATGCTATAAGCTATAGATAAAAAATGTTTAAAAAGTTATTTATATTTTTAGACAATAAAATTCTACTTTTAATTAAAATTTTTTTATTTTAAAATTTGTATTTTTTTATCAAATAATTTTTATTGTTTTATTTTTTTTAGATACATACGAAAAAGGAATAACTAAATTTAAAAAAGCGGAATTTATATCTGATATAAATTCTGAAAGTGATGATGAAATTTCAAAAAAACTAGAAAATGTAGAGCAAAAGCCGTTAATAGTAGCGAAGAAAGTTTAAGTGAAGAAGAAAATATTGTGCTTGTACCATGTTATCCAAAAATACCATCTTATTCAGAAGTACAAAAGAAAAATAATAATATGCAATCAAACGAAAACCCAGTAAATAAAATATTTCAAAGTTAGTAGAAAGATTTTTTTATAATGTAAAATACTTTCTAATATAGAAAATTTATAATATATATATACAGCAATATATTGTATATATATATATATACGAGGGTGGTCTGAAAAGTTTCCGACCTCAACGTGAAGATGACAACACTCGTAAATAAAAGCTACTGAATTTCGTTGTTCATCTGTTGAAAGTTACTCATCTAAAGTTTCAGCCATTTTGGACGCGCAGTTTTTATGTAACAGTCGTTTGAGTGAGTTGGTGTGAGTTTTTTTGTGAAAATGGACAAAATCGAGTATCGAGCTGTCATTAAATATTTGTTTTTGAAAGGCAATACGCCTACGCAAATCAAAGATGAGTTGGATTCTGTGTATGGGGACTCTGCACCATCATTTACCACAGTGAAATTTTGGGCAGCTGAATTTAAACGTGGCCGTAAGAGCTTGGGAGACGATGAACGTTCGGGACGTCCAAAAACTGCAACTACCGACGAAAACATCGCCAAAGTTCACCAAATGGTGCTAGACGACCGCCGAATTAAAGTGAGAGAGATAGCAGAGGTTATGAACATGTCAAAAGAACGTGTTTGTCACATATTAGATCAACATTTAGGCATGAGAAAGCTGTCCGCGCGTTGGGTGCCGCGTTTGCTCACGTTAGACCAAAAACGTGTTCGAATGAACATTTCCAACGCTCTTTTGACGCAGTTTAGGCGCAATAAATCCGAGTTTTGGCGCCGATTAATTACTGTAGATGAAACTTGGATACACCATTATACGCCCGAAACAAAAATACAATCCAAAGTGGACTGCAAAGGGGGAACCGGCTCCAAAAAAAGCAAAAACTGTTTCTTCGGCTGGGAAAGTGATGGCGACTGTTTTTTGGGATAGTCATGGAGTTATTTTAATCGATTATCTTCAAAAAGGAAAAACCATTACAGGAGCATACTACGCATCATTACTTGACAAGCTGAAGGCAGAGCTTGCGGAAAAACGGCCACATTTGCAGAAAAAGAAAATCCTGTTTCACCAAGACAACGCACCGTCTCACACCTCAGCGGTGTGTTGCCATGGCGAAAATCCACGAATTATCGTTTGAACTGCTTGACCATCCGCCTTACTCACCAGATCTAGCCCCAAGCGACTTCTTTTTGTTCCCTCATCTAAAAATTGCGCTCGGAGGACAAAGATTTTCGTCAAATGAAGAGGCAATCACCTTCGTGAACAATTATTTTGCAGAGAAAAATGCCGAGTACTATTTTGACGGGTTACAGAGATGGGAGCATCGCTGGGAGAAGTGTGTAGAGTTACAAGGAGACTATGTTGAAAAATAAAAAAAAAATTTCAGAAAAAATGTGTTGTATCTTTGTTAGGTCGGAAACTTTTCAGACCACCCTCGTATATATATATATATATATATATATATATGTATATATTAGGATATCCGTTAATTTGGCAATTTTTAACATTCTAATGGGACCTCCTCTAACTTTTTAGTCGGTAAAAAAAGAAAAATTTTGATCCTAAGTAAAACAATATGATGAGTCTAAGGGTTCCCGCATCGACTTTGAAAATTCCTACTTAAATATATTGAGTTTTAACCGAAATTTACCTTTTTCAATTTTCGCAACGTATCGTGCTTACAGTTTTTATTTCTTTTACCTAAACTTGGAGGCCGATGGTTATCTTACATAATAACATCTGAAATTTCACTCATAGACAATCGATTGCCGCACACACCAAGATAGAATTCTTTAAGATTTTTGTAGTTTGTCAATTTTTTTTTGTTTTATTACTTTTATTGCTTAAAGTTGCGTTGTTAACTTATTGATTACAAATTTTAATAATTATAAAACATTATGAGCTATTCTAATTTATAGTCTTTTAATTTAGATAAAATGTAAAAGTTTTTAGTTTTTTCAATATTTTATTTATTTAACGTTCTCAAATAGGTTTTATATAGTTAGGTTTCATATAATTACAAGAATAAAAAATATTGATCTCGTTTACATACAATAGAAAAAACTAAAAGTTGTCGACTGCTGCCATTATCGTTGACTTTCTTGCATCGGGATAGAGTTTGCGATACTCACTGACGACTTGCAAAACGCACTTTTTTATTTTTATTTTCGTCCTTCGTTAATAAATTTGCATATTCTGAAATTACACTTATTAACAAAATAGATACAATGACTTAAACAGTAATTACTACCATGGATCTAACATCATCTATCCAATTGAATGCGTTCTTTGCGGCTGGAACCGGAAAGTGAACAAATTTACTTAAAATAAGTCGAGGGAGTTGCTGTGCGCCATTTACAACCGCATGCCTTAACTATACCATATGCTGAGGATGGTCCAAATTATAGGACCGAAACGTACGATTAATTTTCAATAAAAAAATCATTAATTAAAATTTAAAAAATTTACCTATGCGCACTAATTCCGCGTCTAGCTCTCAATTAGCCCGTTTCCCTTCCATATACTTTTATTAACAAAAACTGTAAGCACGATACGTTGCGAAAATTGAAAAAGGTAAATTTCGGTTAAAACTCAATGTATTTTAAATGGGAATTTTCAAAGTCGATGCGGGAACCCTTAGACTCATCGTATTATGTTTTACTTAGGACCAAAATTTTTCTTCTTTTATCGACTAAAAAGTTAGAGGAGGTCTCATAAGAATTTAAAAAATTGCCAAATTAACGAACACCCTAATATATATATATATATATATATATATACATATATAATATTACAATTTAATTTTTAATTTATATTATTTTTATACTTATTTAATTTATATTATATTTTTAAGGGGATGTCGAAGTGACTTATTTACCGACCGAAAAATTTTTTTCTTTTTCACGTTTATCTTATTATTGGTTGAATAGAATAATAAATGCTTTTCCACGATTAAAGTACACATAGCAATAAAGGGCGGAATGTCCGATTTTATGTTAATAACACGTATTTATGTTATTTATGTTAATACATGTATGCACGAAAATTTTGCACACGCTTTTCTCTTTCACTAAACTTCTAAACTCATTTCTAAAAGTTCACCTACATTCCTCCATGCAATTCCGAGTGGGGACTGATCTTATTTTGTACGTACAAACTGCAAAACTTTTATATTAAGCAATATTGTTTCGACCTGACCTAACCTCTGACGCCGTCAGGTCAAAACAATATTGTTTAATATAAAAGTTTTGCAGTTTGTACGTACAAAATAAGATCAGTCCCCACTCGGAATTGCATGAAAGAATGTAGGTGAACTTTTAGAAATGAGTTTAGAACTTTAGTGAAAGAGAAAAGCGTGTGCAAAATTGTCGTGCATACGTGTATTAACATAAATATCATAAATACGTGTTATTAACATAAAATTAACATAAAATCGGACATTCCGCACTTTGTTGCTATGTGTACCTTAATCGTGGAAAAGCATTTATTATTCTATTCAACCAATAAAAAGATTAACGTAAAAAAATAAATAATTTTTAGTCGGTAAAACAGGCGGCCTGCGGAGTTCGGCCGTCAGTCCGGCATCCTCTTAATTTATATTTTATAGGCAAAGGTGTATTAAAACAGATAGAAAATGAAAATGCTGATCTACCAACAAATACACATTTAAAGAAAACAAGTGTAGAAACAAATACACATTTAAAGAAAACAAGTGTAGAAACAAATACACATTCAAAGAAAACAAGTGTAGAAACACACGATTCAATTAATAATGCAGGTAATTTATGCCAATGTATGAACTGTTATTTTTGAAAGTGATATAAGTCCTTTTCTTTTGTTTCAAGATATTTAAGAGATTTACATTTGTCTGTAATTGAAAGAAATTTTAAGTCGTATATTCGGTAAGAAAATTTTCACTCTGTAAGCTCTGTAACTCTGTAGCTCTTCAGCTTTCTTTTTTTCGCTCTTCGCTCTTTCTTTTTTACTCTACAGTGCTACATAGCTTATAGAGATACAGCGTTATAGAGCATTTTTACAGAATAGACCCATAACTTGTCATTTTTCAAAATTATACTTATTTCCAATTTTGAATTCATTTTCAAAAAAGAAAAAATCTCATATATTTTATTTTACATTTAAAGAAACTGATAATATGTAATTTTTATTTTTAATATTACACAACATGATGTACTAGCATTATATTTACTTTAAAATTATAGACAAAATATGTATATTGGAACAAAAGAAGTATGAAAATATGAAACATGTAAAAATTATTATATGTACACATGCATCAATTAGCTATATTATTATTATTTTATTAAGTATAATGTAATTACAATTGTACTAAATAATAATAATGTAGATTGTAGATAATCGATACAAGTACATGTAATAATTTTATTTTTAATATTATTTAAGAGTTTTAAATTAAATATAAATATTTAACAATTTATTGTTTTTTTATTGTTGTAAAACATGATTTAAATCATAATATAAAATACACATAACCCTGAAGTTTTTAAAACTGATTCTGTTAATACTTGTAAGTACTAGATTATATTGTAATTTATATATACATATATTTTATTATTTTACAAAATATGTTTTAATTTACAGCAATGACACATTTTGAACGATATATTATTCGAAAACTATTAGATATAGATTTCAAAGTTTCAGCAATACACGAACAACAAAGAAATATGAATATAAAAATAGATAATATTCAAAATCAAATTCAGACATTTGGGTTAGATGATAAAATAAAAAAAAAGATGTTGAATCAGATTACATGGAACTTTTTCCTGTAGAAACATTAGAAAAATTACAAGAATTGGAACAACTATTAATTAAAAATTAGATTAATCGTAAAGCATTAGTATGTATATTTTAAAAAATAAACTTTTATAACATAAAAATTAAAAATACTTAATTTTATTTATTTTTTTAGATGATACAACTGGCACGAATTGGTGGGACAGACATTAAATCAATAACATTTAACATATTACGACGAATTATGAGCGATTCAGTCGGAAGTATGTTTAGTTATGTCGGTGAAAAAAAATATCCATTCTTTGATTTACATTTTCGAAAAATTATATGTGGTAAATGTAAATTTAAAATATTAATTTATAATTATTTATCTAAAAACTAGTAAAATAAATATTATTTATGTAATATTTTTAAATACAAGAAATCTACAACAAATTCAATTATTTTTTTTTAAGTTTCGAGTTATTTTTTTAGCTTTATTTAATTACGTGACTTTTTCTAATTGCTATATTTAAGTTTCTATTTTTAACTCAATAATTTTATTCTTTTCAACTTAATATCTTTTACTTTTTTGTAAATATTTATTATATATTAATGTATATTTTATTTTAGGTGCGGTAAAAATTTACTTTCCAGAAGCTACTGAACAAAATATTTCAGAGCCCATCAAATCTTGGCTAAGACATGCAAGCGAATGTAATATTAAGAAAAAGTATGTTGCTTTTTCATGTCTATAAATTTTATAATTAAAATAATATGTTTATGAGTTACAAAGTTTTAAAAAAATTAATATAATTTCAATATTATTTTAAGCTTGAATAAGACAAAGAAATTGTTCGGATTCGGGCTCGATCGTAGGTGTTTGCGAACCTTCGAGAGAGAAAGAGAGCGGCGCGTTCCGCTCGTGATAAGTCACGCCGAGAGCGCGTGGCAAGCGGCGAGCACCTTAGCACATGGGCCTATTGTGCTCGTCACCTGTTTTCGCGCTTTCTTCGTTTTTTTTGTTTATTTTCGAGTTTGCTCGAGCAAATAAGCCGATCATCCAATCGAGTTTTAGCGAATCATCGCCGGTCTTATTGTTCCCTTTTTGGCAACATGAAATTCGACAGGCCTCCGTGCGACTTCCGTATAGTCAGTCGTGAGCCTGCTTCTGCCTGCGAACGATCTCATGCGAATACTCTTTTCTTGCGCTTAACGCGACTCTCAAGCTCTCTCGGAGTCAAGAGATGTTGGCGACTCGCATCCGCGAATCTTAGATCCGGCAGATCTGACTCCTATTCTCCTTTCACAGCTACCACCATCGATCTCGCGATAATTACGGTCGTGGAGATTGTTTGAAGTCTAATCTACTTCTTGTGTTCCGCTCGTAGGAAGCACCGTGCGTGCGTGATATCTCTACACAGTAGTGCAATTTCCTGAAATCTGTGATCATCCAATGAACTTTGTAAGATTCTCTCTCCTTTTATTTTCTTTTGTGTTTTGAGAGCATCCAGAGCTCTCAGCGCGCGGTGCTCGATAATCCGATGGCTCAACCGCGTTCGCGAATTCCGCTCTGCCTCGCGACAAGATCTCCGCCGCTCTCGCGTCTAAGATCTCCGCACCGTCGGGCGTTACGTTCCATGCTCATCAAGATTCCCTCCGCGGTGTAAAAGGAAACGGCAGACATTCAGCGGAAAAAAAAGAAGATTTCCGTTCGTGAAATTCGATCGTCGGATTAGTCTTGCGAGCGAGTTCATTACCAGATCGCTTTCGTCATCGCGCGCCGATTGTTCAGGTTTGCATGTTAATTTAATTGCTGTGTCACAATAAAAAAGTGTATTCAGATTAAACTTCACGCAAATTCTATTCCCTCCTCCCGATCCTCCAGTGATTTTACGGAATCGCGTAACGCACACGCCAAGCTCAGCGCTGGACTGTACCGGTAAAGTCTCGCGCGCCCGATCGTTCGCGATCGCGACGCGCTCAGAAATCTTTGATTCAAGAAGAAAACCAATCTAACATAGAACAGCATGCAAATAGACGTCTACAAAAAGAAAAGTATGTAATATAATATAAATATATTTTTTGTGAAATTTTACTAATTTTACTAATCTAATAAAAATTCGTGTAGCATAGATAAGAGAACAGAATCTTTTGTGCAAGAAGACAATCAAGAAGCAGATGATGATGATGATAAAACTTTAGACGAATTAATTGGTCCAAATCCCTTTTAAGTAATGTATACAGGCTGTCCGGAGTTAATTACATCACCCGCTCTATATATATATACTAGCTTTCTTATATATATATATATATATATATCTTATATCTATATAGCGTTATAGCCTGCGCTTCGCGCGGAAGTACATGCCTCAAAACCTCTATCTCTTACAAACATCCCTTTTGGTTTCTTCAATTATTGATTTATATTTTTCAAATTTTATAAATATTTTACTTAACATATAATATTTTTTTTATCTTTTATTATTTACTTTTTTTATTTTTTGCTGACGTTCCCACCGCTGACCCGCTATTAATAGCTCTCATACAATTTTATAATTGTTTAATTTATAAAACTTCTTTGTATACAACATTTGTCGTAAAATATTTTGGACTTTCTTTAATCAGTTGTCCTTGATTGTTTAATTCATCAATTTTAATTTTTACACATCCCTTTTGGTTGCTCTAGAGAATGCTACATATAGTTGACCATGAGCAAATACGGGTTGTGGCAAATAAATTCCAACTTTTTCTAAAGTTTGTCCTTGAGATTTATTTATCGTTATAGCAAATGACACTCGAATAGGAAATTGTCTTCGTTTAAGCTTGAATGGAATTTCCATATCATTTGGTAGGAAATCTATCCTTGGGATGAAAACAATCTGACCTCTTGAGGGACCAGTTAGAACCTCCGCATAAATAAGATTAGGTTTCAAATCTTAGTTACAATAAATCTTGTGCCATTGCAGAGTCCTTTCTTTGTATTTAAATTTCTTAATAAAATAATTGTTGCATTGACTTTTATTTTAAGTTGATGAACTGGCATCCCAGAAGGTGTCACAGAGTTTAAAAACTCAGTTGGAAAATTCAATTGCTCCTGTGAATCATCACTCACAATAGAGTCAATTGAGAGATATTCCTTTTCTTCTCCTTCCATTAGACGAAGAATTTCGTTATTAATTTTGAATGTATCCTCATTCTTAGGACAAAGGATCGCTCGATCAGGATTATCTCTGATCTGTTTCTTGGTGATTCTATCACCAAAAATCTCAGTAATAATTGATTCTTTTGATATAAAATCTTGAGGTATTTCAATTGTATCGAGATGTAGTCCATCCGTATTGGACAATTTATCATTTCCGAGTTGCATTAGCCAAATTGCAAATTCCTTTTCATCCGCAGTTCTCATATTTTCCTTTAGTTTAACCTGAGTTACATTCCTCCATATATGGTTATATTTTACAGTTGACTCAATTATGGCTGCTTTATGTGCATGTGGCACTACGGGAAGATTTTGTCTGAAATCTCCTGCAAATAAAATTACTTTTCCTCCAAATGGTCGAGGATTCTTCATCAAATCCTTGAAGAGTTTATCTACTGCTGTTAAGGCATGTCCAACAGTCATGCTCACTTCATCCCATATGATTAATTTGACATTGATCAGTTCTCGTGCAGCTTCAGAATTTCCTCTGATATTAGATTTAGCTCCATCATCAATTGGGATTGAAAGTTTGAACAGGGAGTGATAGGTTCTTCCTTCTTTCAGAAGTGTGGCTGCAATTCTAGTTGAAGCACATGGAAGAATTATCTCGTTTCTTCCTCTAATTACACTTAGAAATGTGTTAAATAGGTAGGTTTTACCACTTCCTGCAAACCCGTCAATAAAAAATAACCGCTGAGGTTCATTTTCATTTTCAATTGCTCGCATGACTATATCGTACACGTGTTTTTGCTCAGCATTTAGTGTCGATAATAAATAATCACCACGTATTCTTTCTTCATTCACATTATACTCTGTTACGTAAATATTCACTTGAGTTGGATTTGGCAATTGGAAGTTCTCACAGCTACTTCTATTATTTATCAGAATTTCTTGTATATGGTTTAAAGCCATATTTTCAGGATTTACAACATGTACAAAATCCTCAATCATGAAATCTTTATATTTATTCCAAATAGTTGGTACATCTGTTGGAGTTCCAAAGATGCAAATGTAAGCAAATAATTCTCGAAGTTGTGCAGGCATATTTGATTCCGTTGCTTCTTCCATAGTTTTTTCCCAAAGATCATCAGTTTCTACCAAATTTCTTGCAATTGCTGCATCCTTAAACGTCTCATATAGAATTCCATTTACAGTTCTCAAATCTTCAAAACATTTAGCTCCAGTCACATGGAGTAGAAGAAGACGAAGATAAAATCTCTCAATATCTTTTATGCTTACTGTATAGAGTCTTGAAATTATTTTGTCAATATCTTTTTTGCGTGGCTTCCACTTAGTTTCTTTTTTATCATATAAATAATGATAAGGAATATCTGTGTAAAGAAACTGCACTGCATTTTCATCAGATTGATTTAATTTTAACCATGCAGTCAGCGTAGTATCTCGATTGAGCTCTCTTTGAGCAGCTTGTTCTTCATTTTCCTCTCGAAAATATACCATTTGGCGATTAGGTAAATGAACTGCCAGTCTTATTACTGTGTGAGACTTCATGAACAGATTATATCCGTTCAGTCTCCACATTGCTTCTGGAGCACTAACGTATCTTGCATCCAGAAATGAGTTAACTTCATCTATTTTAATTAGTCTTGTGCCATCTCGTGCTTGCACTTCAATTGCAGCACAGTCAAATCCTTTATGAATATATTTATATAAATATTTTACACTCTTCACTGATGAACATATTTCTAAATTTATGTGTCGATCATATTTCATGATTAAATATGGTGAATGTGGCACTACCCATCGATTATCAGCTTCTTTGCCTCTGACGATATACTTTTTCCCAAAATTTCTTCGTTGATACATGGGATATCCATTCACATTAGCATTAGTTTCTTCACGAAAATCTTTTGGAAAATTTTTTGAACATTTTCCATCGTTCCCAGTGCAAACATATCTCATTGAGGGATCTCCACATGGACCGTGAATCATGTATTTTAAAACTTTTGCATTAAGTTCTGGATATTTTTCTTCGTCAGGGATTTCAGCCCATACCATCATGTCAATGACTTCTTGAAGTCGGGGCTTATCTTTATCACTCAACATTGCAAGTAGATGCAAATGTGGAAGTCCTCTTTTTTGAAACTCAATCACGCCTGCATAAGCTATAATATTTCCAAAAATCTTATTTTGGATTAGATCTTTTAAAACCTCTTTGACATCTAAATTAAATGTTTTAGCGACCAAATCAGGTCTAAATTCTGTTAAACATTCAT
This sequence comes from Lasius fuliginosus, assembly GCA_949152495.1. NCBI lineage: Eukaryota > Metazoa > Arthropoda > Insecta > Hymenoptera > Formicidae > Lasius > Lasius fuliginosus. Next base: position 11,740,159 of record OX424454.1, on the reverse strand, counting down.
CAAGATTATCCTTTATTTCTGGGCATTGAGGATTGCAAGTCATCGTAAGAAAAATGTCTGGTTTTCCAAACTTTCTGACCAGAGACATGGCATCTTGGTACCTTTCTTGCATGTTTCTTGGACTGCCCATAAATGAAGATGGTAATATTACAGGTATTCCAGCTTTAATTCTTTCATTTTGTGCTCGATTATCTAAGTGATCCATTAATCCCGAATAAAGTTCTGCTCTTAATTGAGGTTGATTTAATTTAATATAATTAAGCCTATTGGCTTCAACTTTTATATAGGCATCAAGTATAAATTGACATCTCAACTTACCTGCTTTTTTAAATTGGCTAAATTCAGCTCTTGGTGCCAGCAGGTGAGCATAATAATCCATTTGAGTTACTTTGAATCCTGAATATTTAGGATTATATGATTTAAGTTCTGAATGCCATCCATCGTTACCATATGGATATAACAAAGGATAACACATTGGGTCACACCTTTTGTCTAGAATTGATATTTGTTGAACATCGTTCGAATTTTTATTATAAATCCGAATGTCTCTTTCAAATGGAGGCTCACCATCTATATTCTGAAAGACCACAGCTATTTCATTAGCTTGTGGAGCATTGTATCTTCTTTGATCTTGTTGAGGATCTTTTCGAAAAGATAACATTAAATTTATTGTTTTATTACCTATTGGATTAAGATCTTGTTCAACTTGACGCATTATCTTGAAAGTTTTTGCAAATTCATTGCATTGAACCATAAAACATGACAAATCTTTCATTATTTCTGGATCACACTCTTGATTAGCTTTGTTATTCATTCTATGATTTATAGCTTCTTCTGTATCTAAAAAGTAAAGCTGTGCAAAGCGCGGAGCTTGCCCATCCGCTGGGCGCATTGCCTTCGAGGTCAAATGATGATATTGTCCATGAATCTTTAAGCAATAAGGAGCATTGTTCACAACATCCAATGGATTTCTATTGCCCGGAGCACCCATGGAAGCCATAGCTAAAGCGCTATTATATAAACGAATATTACCAATGAAATTTTTTGATCTACAATTTTTTCCCATGTATAATTTTTTAAGAAAATCTGGACAATTTTTTGGCTTTAATTGAAGCTTCCCCTTTTGACAACAATATGTAAATTTTCCATCTTTTGATTTTTCACATTCAAAGTTCAAGGATTTGCAAAATTGGCATTCCACATTCATTTCTCCAAGTGTATGAATTTGCACATTTATTTCATCGTCCTTAGCAATTAATGCAATTTTATGATTTAATTGTCTAGCTTGTTGCCTTCGATAAGTATGTCTCTGAGCATCAGCTTCGAGTCGTTTAGTCCTTTCATCGTCATTTTCATTAGCTCTATTTTGTAAATTTCGTTCAGAATTAGCTTTGAGTCGTTGAGACCTTGCGTAGTTATCTTCATTTACTCTCTGCCGAGCATGTCTCTGAGCATCAACTTCGAGTCTTTGAGACCTTTCCTCAGAACTCTCAATGTTTCGCCTTTGTCGTGAGCGCTTGTTTTCGCGACTCATTTTATACAAATTTCCGCGTTTTCTCTTTTGAGGCATACTTTTCTGTGTCGTACCGTATACGTAGGTATATTATACGAATTATTATATATTAATAAGTTGTTTTACAAATATATAATGGTAATTATTTCTTATAATTGATATATATTCAAGAATTTACTATATTTTATATATATAGATAATATATAGATAATATTGCTCTCTACTTTATAAAAATTTATTTTTTATGTCTGACCTTGAACTACTCATTCATTAATTAATTGATTTTTTTTATTTATCTTTTCTGTCTCGTGCTTATTCTATTTTATTTAATTTTTTTATAAGCGCACAGCAGCCTTTTTTACAGGCGCACAGCAGCTCTGTATCTGCGTATAGTAGCCGTTTTTAATAGGCGCACAGCAGCCTTTTTTTACAGACGCACAGCAGCCTTTTTTTACAGGCGCACAGCAGCCTTTTTTTACAGGCGCACAGCAGCCTTTTTTTACAGGCGCAAAGCAGCCTTTTTTTACAGGCGCACAGCAGCCTTTTTTTATTATTTAATTTAATCTCGAATATCTTAGAAATATTTTTTTTTATATAAACATTTATTACAATTCTATATATACTTCTATATACAACTATTTAAAAATTGTACCGTCTCTCCCTTCACTCTTCTTCTTCAACGTTATAACTTCATATATCACTTTCTGTCGTTTCTCGTAAACTTTTACGCCTTTGAATCCTTCTTCTTTTTTTTACCAATTTTATTTATTATAACATTTTCTATTTCATTCGATCTATCAATGACATTTAACGTTATTTACTTTGAAACTATCAACTTATGTATATATTCATTTATGAAATGACTCACGTTAAGAAATATAAACTCATTTCATCCCTAAGGGGTAATTTTGATAAAATCACATTCACGTATGTACAACCAACAGGTAATTTTTTCAAAAATGTATATTTGTGTTTCTGTTTGTGTATGTATGTGCAATTCATGTAAATAAACCTTTAATTTCAATCCCAATAAATATGTCAATGCATGGGTGGGTGCGTGGGGGGGGGGGGCGTGGATGGGCAAAACTAAAAATACCACACAGTAGTCATCCCCTAAAAATTTTCAAAATTTTGATACCAATTTCGAGAAAATAAATTCATAAATGCGTAAATGCGTGGGTATGACATAACACATGAAACCAGCAACTTATATCTATATATATATATATATATTCATTTTTAAAATGACTTACAAAGAATAATCTTAAATATTTAAGTGTATCATGCGCGCGCACGTGGATGGGTGCATGGATGGGTGAGCGTTGGTGTAAAAATTTAAAAAACCACATAGCAGCCATCTCTTAAAAATTTGCGTAATTTTGTTACCATTTACTATTCAATCGGCCCATTAATAAAGAAAAAAAATTTTTTTTAGGAAAACAGTTTCATCACATACACACTCATACGCAAATTTTTTAAAAAACCAATTTCTCTATTTTTTTAAAAATTCTTACCAAATCAATATAAATCTGAATAGAAATCTCTAAACAAATTTTTAAAAGAAAACAGTTTTCTGACACAATCACATACACAAAATTTTATAAGTTATTTTTCGAAGTTTTGAAACATTCTAAACACATTTACATAAAAATCTCAAATAATTTTTTTTTCTCGAAACAACCTCCTCTATGATAAAAAAATAAACAAAACTTAAAACAAACCACATAGCAGCCATCCACGAAAAATTTGCTAAATTTTTTTATGAATTTCTATTGAATCTTTCAATAAATTCGCAAACGCGTGGGTGGGTGCGTGGGTGGGTTAGGGTGGATATAAAACTTAAAAAAAGCCTAATAACAAACATACCTGAAAAACTTTTAAAATTTTAGTACAAAGTTAGTTTTCGTGAAAATAGGTCCATAAATATGCATACGCGTGGGTGGATGCGTGGGTGGGTGACGTGGATGTTAAACCTAAAAAAACCACATAGCAGCCATCCACGAAAAATTTGTCTAATTTTACTACCAATTTCTTGAAAATCTATCAATAAATTTGTGAGTGCGTGCGTGGATGCGTGAGTGAATGCATGAATGGGATAAAACTTAAAAAAAAGCAACTATAATAGCTATCCCCGAAAAATTTTCAAAATTTTGGTATCAATTTCGTGAAAATCTATCAATAAATTTGTGAGTGCGTGGGTGGATGTGTGGGTGGATGCGTGGGTGAGATGAAAATTTAAAAAAACCACCTAGTAATCATCTCCGAAAAATTTGCGAAATTTTGGTACCAATTTCGTGAAAATCGTTCCATAAATACGCGCGGGTGGGTGGATGCGTGGGTGGGATGAAAATAAAGAAAAACCACCTAGTAATCATCTCCGAAAAATTTGCGAAATTTTGGTACCAATTTCGTGAAAATCGGTTCATAAATGCGCGCGCGCGTGGGTGGGATGAAAATTTAAAAAAACCACATAGTAGTCATCTCCGAAAAATTTCCAAAATTTTGGTACCAATTTCGTGAAAATCGGTCCATAAATGCGCATGCGCGTGGGTGGATGCGTGGGTGGATGCGCGGGTGGGAAAAACCTAAAAAAACCATATTAGCAGCCCTCTCCGAAAGATTTGCAACATTTTGCAAATCGGTCCACAAATGAGGAAGGAGTTCGCGGTTCAGACATACAGACGGACGGTGCGCATATATATATATATATATATATATATATATATATATATATATATAGATAAATGAAATATTCTTTCTCATTTATTAAAAAAAAAGATATCCGAAAAATTTGCAAAATTTTGATACCAATTTCGAGAGAATCGATCCATAAATGTGCGATTGCGTGGTCAATAAATGTGTGATTGCGAGGGTGGGTACGTGGATGGGAGTGTAAAACTAAAAAAGACCAGGACGTCGCGATCTCCGAAAAATTTGCAAAATTTTGATACCAATTTCGAGAGAATCGATCCATAAATGTGGAAGTAGAGGTCAATAAATGCGTGTTTGCGTGGGTGGGTGCGTGGGTGGGGGTGCGAACCTAAAAAAACCATATTAGCAGCCCTCTCCGAAAGATTTGCAACATTTTGGTACCTGTTTCACGAAAATCGGTCCACAAATACGAAAGGAGTTCGCGGTCAGACATACAGACAGACGGTGCTTATATATATAGATAGATATACAATATACAGGGTGACAAAAAAGTATGGAAACCCCTAAATATCTCTGAAACTGTGCATTTTAAAAAGAAATGTTTCATATAAAAGTTGTAAGGTTGAGAAAGGTCTACTTACTGATCTTATCAGTTTGACCTTGGATGGCGTCGCCAAAGTCAAGACAAGGTCACCTTGAATTTTTTTAATGGAACCCCCTATTTTTCATTGCATATTCTTGTAGCTTATCTCGAGTGCTTTCCAAAACACTACAATAAAGCTTCGTTTGGTTAAGAATTTCCTGAGATATTTAAAAATTTTTCATGATACTTTTTAATACAAAATATGAAATATCTCGTAAAGTAAAGGAGGAGGATCCGGCCATCTAAGGCAAGATCGAGGAAAGATCCGGCCATCTAAGGCAAGATCGAGGAAGGATCCGGCCATCTAAGGCAAGATCGAGGAAGGATCCGGCCATCTAAGGCAAGATCGAGGAAGAATCCGGCCATCTAAGGCAAGATCGAGGAAGGATCCGGCCATCTAAGGCAAGATCGAGGAAGGATCCGGCCATCTAAGGCAAGATCGAGGAAGGATCCGGCCTTTAGTTTACGAGATATTTCATATTTTGTATTAAAGAGTATCATGAAAATTTTTTAAATATCTCAGGAAATTCTTAACCAAAAGAAGCTTTATTGTAGTGTTTTGGAAACGTCTCGACGAGGGATACAAGAATATGCAATAAAAATAGGGAGTCCCATTAAAAAATTCAAGGTGACCTTGTCCTGACCTTGGCGACGTCATCCAAGGTCAAACTGATAAGATCAATAAGTAGACCTTTTTCAACCTTACAACTTTTGTATGAAACATTTCTTTCTAAAATGCGTAGTTTCCGAGGTATTTAGGGGTTTCCATACTTTTTCCTCACCCTGTGCAGATAGAATGAGTTTTGCGAAAATCGCAAAATAGTAGAACTTTCTACTTGGTTTAAGTGTTATTTTTGGTTAAAGTTTACTCATTCTATCTGTACATGACAGATGTTGTCTCCTTAATATGTAATTTGTTTTTTTTTCTTTTATATATATATTTATATTTTTAAATTTTTCAAATTCAAATTTTTTCATATATATATAGTTCTTTTGTTTTCCTTCAATAAATGTAATAAGTGCAATAAATTTGCAATGTGCAATAATGCGCAATAATATTAAAGTTAATAAAAATTTGTATACATGTGATGTGTAAATAATTTTTTAATTTATCCTGAAATAATCCTGAAAAAATATGCATATAACCTAAATTAATCCTAGAAATAGCATATAAAGCACCGCAATGATGTATCCTGGACTAATTTAGGATGTATTATAGACGTTTTAAGGATTATAAGATTTCCTATGAACATCCTGCAAATATCCTTAGGACGTTGAAATAGAATCTCCTGAGGATATTTCTAAGCATTATTTGAGGCGCTCATTTGCTATTCCTTAGGACATCCTAAAAACGTACGAGGATTACAAACAGATATCCTTAGGATATCTCACATATCCCAATAAAATTTCCTTAGGAGATCCAAAGGACATCCTTGTGCTGTTTGGGTCGGTAGAAGCAGAACATAAAATTTATTGGTTCCAAAATGATTTCTTTATTACAAATCTAAAGACACGAGAAATGAATAAAACCAATATCACTGAAATACGTTCAGAATTTAGAAATACTTTAAGCAATCTCTGCATCGACTGGGTAGTAAGAAATCTATACTGGGTCGAATTTGACGCACTAATGAGAAGCACTGGCCTTATGAAATTCGACTTAACAATGTGGCAAAATGGCATAATCAAACATGATAAGATCTTGAAAACGGAAGACACTTTTATTGGTTTAACTATACAGCCGTCTATGGGGTACTTTAGGCTTCCATCTATCTGAAATATAATTAACAATTCTACCTATCCTAATTGAGAATTTGTGATATTTTCAAATTATGTAGAAATTCATCATGATTTTGTATAAACCATATAATTATAAATTATCATAAAATTATAAGTATTTTAAAAATTCATATATTATTTTCTGCTTCGTGGTTAAAATAATGTTCTATATATATGATACACACATAGAATAACACATATATTTTCCAGATTTTTATATATTTATATATTTTTATATATTTTCCAGATTTTATATTTTACTGGATGGAATATCAGCCATTAGATCATCAGTATGCAATAATGAGATCGGATCTCGACGGAAAAAATGTACAACGTTTTCTAAAAACGGACAATATGAACTCCTGTCCATACAGACTGTCAAGGGCAATATTAATTGACGTCACAAATACAGAGGGGCCGCAAATATACTGGATAAAGGAACATTACTCTAAATATGAATCAATCGCGGCCGACATTCGCCTTAGTAGGTACAACCTGATTTTAAGCGTTGAAGATATGATAACAGTTCAGAGACCTTTAACAGTGGATATGACAAACGTTTACCTTTCACCATATAAAGCCATTCACATTTTCAAAAAGAAATATATACATCTAGACAACGAAGAAAACGCATTCAAACACATGCAAATAGTAAAAAACGTTGTTGACACAACTATCTATAACATGAAAGCTTTCGGTAAATCCCTGCAACCATATTCCCGGACGAAATGTCTTACACCTGATAAAAACAATTATAATATTAAAATAATAAATGTAACAGCGAACAGTATCTTGAACTTGAACCGGAGCCAATTCCCAAGCGCGGATGCAAAAAATACAATCTACCAACCACTATATATACTATCAACGTGAGCCATTGTTTGGACAATAGTCTTAACAAGTTCGTTCAATTCAACATGCAGACGCACGACCGGTATTGCGAGATTCATAATTTAACGCCGTTTACAGAGTATAAGCTAAAGCTTGCTCTAAGAAATTTTTACTTTAACCAGTTATCGATGGACCCGCTGTTCAGCTCGGATGTGGTAATGAGAATTAACTTGGACAAGCTGAACTTACCGGAAAATGTGACGGTTTAGGCTTTGACGCCTACTACAGCGGCAGTTAATTGGATGCCACTCAAGAAATTGAACTGTGTGACGGTGACTTATAAGGTGTATTGAATGTCACTTAGCTCGGTGAACAGTACGCGACCGATAAACGAGCCATTTATTAATAAGCCCGAACGTAATATAGACAGCAAATTTTTTACGATAATCCAACCAATGCTACCAGGATACAAATACTGGGTATATGTGCGTGTATATCCGGCCAACTTCAACAATCTCTATAAAGACAGTTTAATGAAAACCGTCGATATGTACTCGGAACCGAACAATATAACTTTGAGCGCAATTAATTTAAATGGTATAAATATCTCATGGATCGATAGCGTCAATCTGACGATTAATTACATATTGGAATACAATAATGTTCAAATGCAGAAGTGGCAAATTGCATACAGCTTTGAGGTAAATAATGAGACAGTAATGTACTATATAAAATACTTACTACCGGGAACTCTGTACAAGTTCCGTTTGATACTGACATATCCTAAGTACGAGAATTATACATGGTCGTCTGATGGAAGATTTATTTTTCAAACAATTGGTAAGCAGATATTTTAATAAAAATATAATAATATAATTTGCTTAGTTTAGATATAAAAATGTTTATAGAATTTAAAAAAAACATTTTTTAATAACAAAATTAAAGTTACAAGTAATGTTTTATACGAGGGATATTCGGAAAGTAAAGATACACAGCTAATAAAAATGTAAGGGAAAATATTTTTTCACAGTTAGCAGCTCTGCCGTGTCTGCTAGAATCCGTATGACGTGACAGAGTTTACCAGGTCTCAGTCGCATAAACATTGTGCTTGCATTGTGTGTTTAAAATGTCCGTTTCAATTCCTAATCCCGCCAAGTGCGAGGTTTGTTCAGTGATTCGTTTCTTTTGCGCGAAAGGAGAAACTGCTGCTGAAATTCATTGTCAACTTGTTTCTGTTTATGGCGAAGTCGTTATGAACAGGCAAAACGTGGCAAAATTGTGTCGCGAATTTAAAGCGGGAAGAAGTAATGTTCACGATGAAGAAAGGAGTGGAAGGCCATCCGTTGTCACTAATAAACTAATTTAAAAAATTGAAGAAAAAAATTTATTTTGATCGGCTTTTAACGTTCGATAAACTTCATGAACAATGTTGATGACGATGATGAGGTCCAAGACGCGATAATAATGTGGTTTAGATAGAGGGCCTCTAGATACGAGGGGCGCAATAGTTGTCCTGAGTGCTGATTGGCTCGCGTGGATTGCATGCTTTATTCATTTCATAAGCACATACTTGCATAACGTCAGTCCATAACCGCGAGCTTACGAGAAAGATTGAATTGTGCCGGTTATTGTCTAAATAAAATATTTCGCTATAAATTAAGAAGTAAGTGCAAATAAATAAATAAATATTTACATAAAGAAAATATTATTAAGGATTATATTAAGGATATTATTATAAAGCAAATAAATAACTAAATAAATATTTAAATAAATAAATAAATAAATAAATAAATATTTAAATAAATAAGTAACGTCTTAACATTTCAGGAACACCCTTCACAAGCCCAAACTTTCCTTGCCTATTGTAATTCCTACTATTCCTGATCATGGCATTGTGTTGTGCATTAAACTGCTCAAATAGATCAGACAGCTACGATATAAAAAGGTTTCCTTCTGATACTGAAACTCAAAAATTATGGATTTCGAACATCAATCGGCTAAACTATAAATTTTCTATTAATTCCTATCTCTGCCAGGTAAGCTAAAAAATAAATATAAATAAAAATAAATAAATAAAAATAAAAATAAAAAATAAAAATAAATATAAAAAAATATAAATACAAATATAAATATGTTATAATTAATAAATCAGTAAATATAAAATATTAATATAATAATAATATTAATAATAATAATTATTATTATTAATATTATTACTATTATTATTTATCTTTATTTTTATTATTATTAATTAATAATAATTAATAATAGTTGGCAATCGGGAATGTAGGTAAAAGGAGCCCTCTCGAATGTTTCCCTTTCACAGGTACATTTCACATCAGACGAATGGGTGAATAACGACAGGACAAAACTTAAGAAGAATGCTGTTCCAACAGTGTTTTGCCGTTGCTCTACCCTCGATAAGGAGAACAGTGTCCCCACAAACAGACTGCAACGAAAAAGAGGACGTCCATCAAAAGAATCCAATGTGGACCACATTGATTTTTGTCCAATGAAAAAAGTATTTGTAGAACATGATTATTATAGCAGATCTAATGCATTTGAAGTAGCAAGTTCACCTCCAAACTCAAACTTTGAATCATCATTAGCAAAAACTAGTCTTGAAACAAGAGATGAACAATTATTTTCACTTCCAAACACAAACACTGAATCGTCATTAGCAGTTTGTCTTGAAGCAAGAGATGATCAAATATCCAGCATAGAAACTATTCCTATTCCTGATTCTTTGGTGGAATTGCCGTCTTACAATCATCTTGATCTCGAAGACCCTTGCAATTTAGACAAGTTTAACAAAATTATAAAAGAAAATTTTGAGCTTAGACATGCCTTGAACTGTATGAAACGTGACAGAGACAATTTGAAAAAAAAGCTACACAGAACACAGAAAAGGTACAAAAATCTATGCTTCCATGCTTCAAAAAGATTTGAAAATGATCAATTAGATGCTCTCAGTAAAGGTGGTCATCTGAGAGGTTTGAAATGGAGCGATAAAACAGTCCTAAGGGCTCTGAGAATCCATTTTGCATCAAGCACAGTTGGCTATGAATTAATTTCTAGCACTCAGATGCCTCTTCCATGCGTTAGAGTATTGCAAAACAGAATGCAGCATCTAAAATTTTCTCCTGGTATATTACAAGAAATTTTTCAAGTATTGCCTGCAAAAATTAATAACATGGCATCCCTTCATAAACATTGCATGTTATCATTCGACGAGATGTCCATAAAAGAGGCTCTTGAATTTGACACATCGACTAATACTTATATAGGATACTGCACTGTTCCAGCAGCAAAGCCCAGAATGGGAAAAGAATACAAAGCTCGATTTAATAATGATCCCATATTAATTGAAAAAGAAAGAGAAAAAGTCTCCAAGGCCGCTTTCAGCAGCAAAGCTACAAAGACAATGACATTTATATTGGGAGGTGTCGCTAAAAGGTGGAAACAGACAGTTTGTTATGAGTTGACAGGAAATAGTTTTTGTGCTGAAGCAGTAAAAAAAATACTGATTGGAATTATTAAAAAGTGCCATGATGTTGGTTTAGTGGTACGAGCAATTGTGTCTGATATGGGAAATCGCAGCGTCTGGACAGCTTTCGGTATTAATGTAGGTCCGCATTCTAATAAAGTTTGGGTACCTCAGCCAATAGATCCAAATATGAAACTTTATATTATGCCAGATCCCGTACACATCTGTAAAAATATTGCAGAAATGCTGCGAAGCAATAAAGAAATTTTTATTGCTCAGCAATTCGTTACTGAATTCCAGCTTCCTTCTAACTGGGTTAAATTGGATCATTTGAAAACACTTTGCAAATTTCAAGGAAATATGCGATGGAAGTTAGCACCTGGTCTTTCAGAAGATTATTTATTAATGAATCATTTTGGAAAAATGAAGGTCGGAAATGCTTCCAGAATCTTTAATCCACGTGTTGCTGCAGCACTTAATTTCTTGTCATACCTACCAAATGGTGAATCTGAGATGAGGACAACGGCATGGTTCATTAAGATGGTCTACACGTGGTTTAAAAATATGACAGCTCGCATTCCAATTCAAGGACTTGGGAAGAAAAATCCTGAGGCATTTGCAGCTACAGTTCGTAATTTAAATTTAACTATGGATGTATTCCAAACAATGAAAGTTGGTCATGAGTGGAAACCCTGTCAAACAGGAATCAAAGCTGCTACACTCTGCATTTTAGACCTAAGCACTTTTTACTTGGACGAAGGTTTGAACTTTTTCTTGCCTGGCCGATTCACAAGTGATATCTGTGAGAACTTGTTTTCACCCATTCGTTACAAGCGCCCTAATCCATCCGCACTGCAGTTCAAGCAACGTTTGAAAACTTGCAGTATTAGTCAATTCATGAAGCACAATTCTAAATCCTCCTATGATCTTGATGATCGATCTGAATTGCTGAATTTATTAGATGCATTTATTAGAAAACATGAAAATATCCGAAGATATTCGGTCACTTAATTCTCCATCTCTTGATGAAGAGGAAGAAATCATTCTTGCATGTCTCTCAGCTCAAGTTTTCTATGGTCTTGAAAGCATCCCAGAAAATGATAAATATGTATTTTATAGAATTTGTGGATATATTGTAAATAAGCTGCGAGAAGAGAAACCATCATTCACAGAGTGCAATGCATGTCTTCAGGCTTGTAGACACAACTCCTCTGAACCACATAGATATGGGAAATTTAATCGTATGACCAATTTTAAAGATGGTGCTCTTTTTGAGGTATCAAATGATGTATTCGAGTTACTTTTGAGCGTTGAGGAAAAAATTATGGCTATTGAGACCTTTTTGCATGCCTTAAAGTGTGACTTGCTGAAACTTTTAGAAGATAAAGTATGTACTGTAACAATTTCTTCCACTTCTCCTTTAAATCTTCAATGCCACAATATTTCTCAAGAAATCATTCATCGGTACATTAAAATGAGAGTTAAGTTAATGAGTGAAAAGCCAAGTGAATGTCATGCCTCCAAAGCTGCGTCATCACAGCTTTCCAGCATGGGATCCAGATATTTAGCCAATAAGTTTCATCCTTCCCCAAAAAAGTAAATAGTTGCCTTAAGAAAGTTCAACAGCCATAATTGTTTCCTCTGTGATCTTTAATAATTATGATCCTTCCTTTAGAAAAATAGTTGTCGTATTATAAAAAATTAGCTGCCAAATTATTAAAAAAATTAAAATGTTAAAGACTTTAAAAGTTTTTAAAAAAGCTTTTAAAAGTTTTTTTTAAATAAAATGTTTACATATTGTTCAATATATATTTATATAAATATATAATATATAATATATATATAATTAATATAATTAATATATTTAACTTAAGTTAAAATAAATAATAAGTGAAAATAAATAAATTAGATATTTACATACATAAATATTGTATATAAATATTGAAATAAATATAAATATAATATTGTGTGTAAAATAATAAGTAATTAAATATAAATATATAATCTATATTTATATATAAATATATTATATATATATATATAATTAATATATAATAGTATATATAATGAATATATTTAATGAATTTAAAATTTTTATTTTATTTACATATTTTATATTATTTTATTTATTAAAATATATTATATTATAAAATATATTCTATTATAAAATAATATAATTTTAATATAACTACCGACCGCCATGTTGTTGCATGCTTTATTCTTTTGTGCAGCAATTTCAAGTCAATCAGTTTGCGCCCCTCGTATCTAGAGGCCCTCTAGGTTTAGAGAGTAGGCGCGAGATTTCTATGACGTTGAAATTAAGAAACTCGTTCCCAGGATCAACAATGCATTAAGGTCCATGGTGATTATGTTGAAAAGTAAATAAAGATATGTGTTCTAAAGATATTATAAGTCAATCCCAAAATAAAATGCTTTAGAAATATTTTCTGGACTTTGTATCTTTACTTTCCTAATATTCTTCGTATATATACATACATATGTGTATATATATATTGTTACGTCCCTGGATTTGTTCGCGATCGGGTCTGCATTGAACTGAGGAGAAATATCTCGTTGTCAAGGGGTTGTTTAAAAAAGAACGGCGGACATTTTGTGTGAGTGGCCGCTATCTTATGAGTCGAAGTTCCGCTGTCGTGGTGTGCGGACGTCTGGCCACGAATTACGAATTATTATTATTATTATAACGCTTGTTCTTAGTTTGATTATTAAAGTTGTTTTATATTGCTTTATTAAATACGCTTTGTTCATTTCCCGGCGTGAGTGTGCCTGATTTGCGTTGCGCGATTGCGATATAAGACGAAGTCTGCCCGTGGACGTAACAATATATATTATATAAAACGAAGAAATTAAAACTATATTCTTGCATAACAAAGATGATGTTTCGAGCACTTCTGGATTATTAGCTACGCCATATTATCTATCGTTGACGTTAGGCCTTGTCGCTATCGTTACTGTAATCTGCCTCTGCATCTACTTTTATTGTTGTAAGTATATTTGATACACACATTTCTTTAATTACAGATTATGATAGATGTGATAAGAAGAGAGATTTTTCTGAGAAAAATTAATTTACTTGTTGAGAAAGCGATTTAAAAATTGTACAATGCATATTATAAGATAAGTATATTGTAACTTTATAATAGTGTATCGACAACACAAAGAAGGTGACGAGCAAGTTATGCCTCCGGTAATGACCGACATGGAATTAGCAATTCTACATGAGATACCTATCGAAAACGTTCAATCCAGTACGATATATAGTCCTACTTTGCCAGTAAATAATCCGGATGAATTTGTGCTGACCAAAATCAAACGTGAGCAAATCACATTAGCAAAACTCCTTAGTAGCGGCGCATTCGGAATAGTAAGAACTAATAGTTCTAACATTATATTTTGAAACAAATTTTTATATATAAAAAATTAGAAAAATACACATTTCTTAATAAAGAGAATTACATAAATCAACTTTTTCTAAGAGATTAAATAATTTACAAAATTTTTGTAAGATAACGGCCATATGCACTTTATTATTTTTTGTTGAATTATTAAAATAAAATAATATGTAATGTCATACAAAATTAAATTATTTTTTTAATGAAGTTTATATTTAAGTTAATTTAAAATATTTGGCAGGTATTTCAAGGAAAAATCAAGGATTTAAAAGGACCGTGCATAGAGACGCCCGCTGCCATAACAATGCTTCGAAAAAATGCTTTCTCCCGAGAGAAAAAGAGATTCCTGCAAGAGGCCAGGCTTATGAATCGCTTTCGACATAAACATGTGCCAAGATTGCTGGCCGTCTGCTTAAACGAGGATTCTCCATTACTCGTGTTGGAATTAATGGAAATTGGTGATCTGCTAAAATATTTGAGAGAGAGTCGAAAATTCCAACCATCAGATTCGCACTCTCTGCGTCTGCATGACTTGCTCGCCATGTGCAAAGATGTTGCGCGAGGCTGTTCTTACTTATTGTTAGAAGAAATGCGTTTCGTGCATAGAGATCTCGCGTGTCGAGATTGCTTAGTATCCGCGAGAGATCGCGGGAATCGTGTCGTCAAAATCGGCGATTTCGGACTAGCCAGAGATATTTACAAGACCCACTATTATCGCATGGTAAATACAACTATTTTACAAAAATGAAATTTTTAAAAATCGTTTTTTAAGTTTATATGTCGTAATAATATGGTACCTTTTTACCTTAAATAAAATTTAAGAAAATTAAATTATTTATATTTATATGAAGCAATAGAAGTAAACGCGCTATCTGTTTTCACACTCATATTTTAAAGATAGACAACTTGAACCGGAAGATTAATTTCTCTGAAATGTTTTAGGAAGGAGAATGTCTTCTTCCTATTCGCTGGATGGCACCGGAATCTCTGGTGATCGGAATATTTACTTCCCAGAGCGACGTTTGGTCATTCGGAGTGCTAATGTGGGAAATTACATCATTGGGTGAGCAACTCTACACTGACAAGGATAATCTCGAAGTGTTAAATTACGTACGCGCGGGAGGTAGACTGCCGATGCCTCTGAACTGTCTACCGACGTTATACCAATTTATGCTGCATTGCTGGAGTGCAGCGGATGCAAGACCGAATTTCAAAGTTTGTCTCGAAAATATTATAGCACTGAGAAAGGACATAGAAGATGCACAACTCATTGCAGTGGATATTATATAGCTATAAATGTAATTTTTTAGTTGTTATTATTTAATTTTTCTGTATATGTATATTTACTGCTAAGAAAACTGAATTTTATGAAATGTTTGCAAATATGTTTGTGGCATTATGCATGAATTTTTTAAAAACATTTATAAAAACTATTATTCGAATAATTAAACTATTAAAAGCATACTGATGCAGAATATCTTGTTAGTAATATAAAGTTTTTTCAAATAAAGATGTTATATGTTATTTGTTATATAAATTGTTATATAAATGACCAAATATGTCTTTAAAAATAAACGGTCGGTCATCAAAGTATTTTTTTGAAATTTTGTTTTACAAATTGTGATCAAATTGTTTATTTTCTTTTTTTAAGTAATTGTGACTTACAAGAAAATATATTAAAGTATTATGTTCAATTTGGGCTTTAAATATATTGTAAAGCATCTTAAAATAAAAGTCATATATTGTATTTTTAAAAGAGCGTTTTCATATGTTTAGGAATTGAAAGAATGCTTTGAAAATATGGTATCTATAATTTGGAGCGAATATCGTTGAAACAATGAGATAAAAAAAAATTTTCAGAAAAGTTTTCTGGTTCTTAATGCTTTTTATAATTATGTATTTCAATTTTTCGAAAATGTAATATGTTTTAAAACACCGTCATTCCAAAAAAACTAGAAATTTTATAAATTTCGTATTTTATATAAATACAAAAATTAAAGAGCTTTTACGTCAAATTTATTTGTATATGATAATATGACTTTTCGAAATCAAATTTTTGGGAAATAAACTTTACAGTTCGCGCAATGTGCGCCGCCCTGTGTTAGCTTCATATGTTGCGTTTTTGCTGCATATTACTTTACTTTACAACTTGTTTTCTTTCACATTTTATACATCTGTATGCATGTATAACTATATACAACGTATATATTATGTAATATATAAATAAATTAAATGTATAAACATATATTTCTGTAAATTTTTTTCTATAATTCTGTAAAGTTTGAAATTATATAATTCAGAAACTTATCAATTTTTTCTTACAAATACGCACATACAGATATATAGTAAATTATATTAAAAATGATATTTTTATACAAAAATGTGTGCTTTAAATGTAAATACTCATTTAGAGATGAGTTAAAAAACACTTATTTATAGTATATTAATAGAAAAGAAGGGGCTAAATAAGAGCCTAGCGCGGAAATCGGTGCGCAAATTTAATGTTTGGAATGTTTTTTTATTTTGTACGTTTCGGTCTTGTGCTTTGGACCATCTTCAGCATATACATATATTATCCTTAAATCATGCAGATATCCATGACGCATAGTAACATCTCCGACTAATTATAAAACGAATTAAGTCTTATAAGATCCCTGTAAACCACAGTATGTAACATAGACGAATATGTAATATTACACGAGTGTTATGAATATTACATGTAATATTACTTGTATAGGTAAATGTTACGTTCTGGTACGGTTCTATGTCAGCAACTTTGAATGTATCATTTATATATTAGATACATTTCAAATGATATGTTACAGTAACATTACATAGACATATGTATTACATATTTCTCTATATCATGTAATGTTACATAAACGTATATATTAGATATTTTCCTATGTAATGTAATGTAAAATAAATGTATTATCTATTACATATTTCTATATGTCATATAATATATATAACATGAGCGTATATGTTATGTTCATGCAATATACACACACACACATATATATATATATATATATATATATATATGCATGTAAAAATGAACATTCTATCTACTTTTATATTTTAATTTAAAATATTATAAATATTTGTTGTAGAGGATATCTTTATATATAACAAATATTTATGACATTTTGAATTAAAATATAAGTAGATAGAATAGTAATTATTTTTATTCGTGAAAGAGCCAATTTTTAAAACAATTATTTCGTGTATTTTGACTTTTAAATTCAAATACGTTTACACTCGCATACATCACATATTTCAATAAACAATGCAATGTTGATAATTATAAGAAAATATTTATTTGTAATTATATAGTTTATTAATATAATTTTTGGCATTTATATCATCAATGTAAACATATTAAATATATATTTAAATAATATATATTTTACATACATACATATATACCCAGCAAACATAACGATGTAATATATATATCTCAGATTCATAACATTAAATATCATAACATAACTAATTACATAGTAAGTAACATACATGTATGTTACATGTACTGCTGAATGTCAGCAACAAAGGTACCTCTCTGATATATCAGAAATATATATTACTGTATTTTAAATATTATATTTATGTTACATAATCGTGCTACTATACTATATAACAGATATATTTTAGATATGGAACATTAGGTAACATATACATTTCAAATGCATAACATAATATGTAAATATGTAACATGCATCTATATTATCTTGGTCAGACAATGTAACGTCGACTTAAAATTGATTTCATATTAAAACAATTGATAGTTTATTGAGTCGAAATTGCAAAAAGTTGATTCTTCTGCATTATCAATTTGTGACATGTCGATATGAATTTATTTGACTGATTTCATATAGTTTGATTACTCTTGATTATTACTGGCTTAGACAAGCTAAATGCAATAAATTTATACTCGTATTGTACTTTTATTACATTTGGCATTCCTAAACTTAATTCTAATAAGCATCAGACTGAAAATCAACTCATATATATATATATATATATATATATATATACACAGGGTGTCCCATTTTAAAAGTTCCACCCTCATAACTTTTTAACTTTTTAGGATCAACGTTTAAAGGAAAACGACTCGGATAAAAGTTGTAGGAAACAAAGGGGGCTATCTAATAGTGACCTTGGATTCGACATTAAGGGTCATTTTTAAGGTCATTTGAAGGTCAACTTCCGTTTTTTAAATGGAACTCCCTATTTTTCATTACATATTCTTGTAGCTTACCTCGAGAGCTTTCCAAAACACTATAATTAAGTTATTTTTCATTAAGTACTTTTCGAGTTACAAGGCTTGAAATTTACAGCATTTTGACATAAAATACAAAATATCGTGTAGAACATTCAGTTTTCGGTAATCTTACCTTAATACTTTTATGCATAGAATCATGAGACCAATCAATTGGTGTAAAAAAGATAACATAGTTGCTATTAAGAAAAAGTATGTAATTTGCAACATGCAACTGCATACTTTTTTTGAAAGCAATTATGTGTTTTCTTTACATCAATTGATTGGTCTTATTATTTTATGCATAAAAGAGCGAATTTGCAAAAGATTGCGACCTACAAAATATTGCCAAAATGCAAGCGAAGGATTTCTTTTAACCTCCTTCGCTTGCATCTGGACTTTGACCGCGTTTCGACCCAATTATTTAATATAAAAGGACCCACTGCCAAAAGACGACGGGCAGTCATTAAATCACAGTATTACGTGTCGTCGCGGTCAGTTATCGAAACGATTTAACGTACAAGTAACGAACGGGTCGTCGTTACTCTTTGTATTAAGTACGCGTCGGGCAGTGCCGAAATATCTAACTCACGCGTTGTGGTAAGATATATATGTATATATATTGTTACGTCCTCCGGACGATCTCCAGCGAATCTCTTAAAAGAGATTCCGTCTCACACACTCACTCACACTCCCGGAACGCGCTCGGAATGAATATAGGCTCTTAGGGTGGTACTGAGATTTAATAGGTAAACCCAGTACAGAAGAATAATACAATATAAAATATAATATCCGGTTGTGCTCATTGGTCACGTATGCGTCCTCGCGATACGACGGCTAGACCAAATCTAGATGATGGCGCCGGAAAACATCTGAACGTCGGTTGTCTATAAACAACCCCCCTAGCGATGATGCTCAGGGGATAATAGTAAAGTGAAGGTGCACAGAGGATGCAAATCCAGGGACGTAACAATATATATATATATATATCTAGTGTTTTGTGAAATAAATAAAGTTTTTAAGTGAAAAGATGTCTCTCCCCTGGGCGGAGCCCGAACTTCCCAGTTCTTATCCGGCAACAATCCCGATATACCCCGCGCCTCACGACAGGCACAACATAAAATTGGTGGCAGCGGTGGGATTGCCGGAGGACCGTCTTGCTGAAGAACAACACCAAAGGAAGGAAGCTCGCATCCAATGTGCCCACGAAACTTCCAAGATTACTTCTCGTCCTCGAGCCCGGAACCGGTAACTATAGAACCTCTGCTCTATTGCCAGAAAGGCATCGGATATCTTCATATAGAGACGAAGGAAGCCCGTTGTCGTGCGTGTATAGATTCGAAATCTCAGTGGTTACGAATCAGGAAACAGACACTTGTAGTTGACAGAGTACTCGTAGGGATCAACTGCCGCAATTGTCAAAAGCGACTAACCGGCGTCAGAGACGGAGCCGAGCGCAACGCTTGTCAGGACAAGTATACCGAATTTTTGCGCGATCCCACGAGAGTGGAACATCGGTACAGTGAGGACACCCTCGTAATTACCATCGAGACCATCATCGAGCCAGTTAGATAAAAAACACAAATGATCGCGACAGTGACATTCTTGTCGTGCGCGTATTAGATTGTGTATCGGGTATTCACACCGCCAACGAGCAACGCCGCTGAAATTGGAGCCGCCGAGGAACGACCTACGACAATTCCACGGACAACGCATCGCAGGGCAACAACCGCCGTGCAACAAGCGTCGAGCCACCGCCGTATCCGCCGCCGAGCCGAGAACCGCAGCGTCAGCAGCCGAGCGATACAGCGAGGAAAAATGCGAGCCGTACTACTAATTTAAGTGCGAAAATAATTTTGTAAAGCGATACTATGAAAGCGTTAGCTTAAACTCCGTGCGTACAAAATAAAAAGGCGCCACCTAATGTCGGAACAACCGAAGAAACGCGTTACATTTAAGAAATCACGATTTCTTAGCGCACCGTCGCGACTTTTTAATAGATTCGGCACCGTAACTTCCGTACAAGTAGCCGAAGCCGCGGCGCGCGACATCAGCGATAACGTGCGCCTAAACTTAGAGACAGTTTATTCGGACGCAAGCTCGCCCGAACCAGAGGTCAATCCGATCGCGAGACGTGCATCCAACAACCGAGTTTCAGTTAGGAGAAATTATTCCTCCGTATCAGTCGATGGTAGCATTTTTGGCGCGAATAGCGACGACGACATGAGACGAAATACGACGACGCGAACTGCCCCCCCTGACGCTGTCGACAGGGAAATCAAAAACTTACGAGCACAACAGGCTCGTAACGCCGCCGCGCGTTATGCAGACGCCGGAGAACCGATATTCGACCCTAGTAACGATCTGCTTGCCGAACTTGTGCAAGGATTCCGAATAATGCAAGAGCAACTAGACGCTCTACGCGAACAAGTACGCGATCGTCCCGCTAATTTGGATATAAGTCAAATACGACACAGATACAGATCAGGGAACCCCCGACATTAGGAAAATGAGTTCAACGCGACATACGGAAGAACCGTAAACGATATCAGAAATTGACGTAGCACCGCATCGCATTACCTAACATAAAAAGAAGCACGGACAATGATCCCAGACTTCGACGGAACATCGCGACATAAACTCCAGGAATTCACAAACGCTTGCACATACGCCATGCAAAATATAAATCCCGCGGACGAAGAATCATTAATTCAAGCCATCTTGTATACCAAATTAAAAGGGAAAGCCATGCAGGATTTTGAAACTCGCGACATTCAGACATACGAAGAACTCAGACAACAACTAGAAGACTGTTATCAGACGAAACAAAGCACGACACACCTACAAATAGAGTTCAATTCGTTAAAACAAAAATCGAGTGAAACCACGCACGCTTTCGGTCAACGCGTCGATTTATTAGCTATGAAGCTATACGACTCTATGATCGAGGGAAAAGACCACTCTCCCGTATTTAAACGCGCAATTCAGCAAACAATAAAAAAGCAAGCGTTAATCAATTTTCAAATCGGGTTAGCGATGATCTTAAGATCCTCGTCCGAGCGCAGTGATATAAGACACTCCAAGAAGCGATAGCCGGCGCGAGCGCGAAAGAGAAACTCGTCGGGCATACGACGACCGGGTTTCATAACAAAAACAAACTTGACACAAATTACCCACGACAAACTCGTGCCCCGATTTCGCAATGCTATAAATGTGGAAAAAACGGTCATTTCGGACGCGAATGCCGCAGCAGCAATAAATACGCGCTCCCGAAACCCGAGAAATCATCGCGAGTAAATACAATAAATAAATATTGCACACATTGCAAGAAGTCCGGACATAGCCGCAATGAATGTTGGAATCTAAACGGTCGACCGAAAAATCGCGAATATAAAAATCGGGAAGACAATAAGAAAACACCGAGGACACACGCGAACGAAAAAACTCGCAGCGACAGCGAAAAAGGAGCACCGACTCCGCAAGCAACAGTAGCGAAGACGATAGGAAGAGAGCACCTATGAAAGCGCTAGAATATCGCGTCTCACATATAAACAATACACCGCACACACACATCAAACCGAAATTGCCAATGGTAACTCTACCCGTACGCGAAGTAAAAAGCGGAAAAATAAACATGATGTGCGATTCGGGATCCACCATTTCGTTGATGAAACTAAAAGAATTAAAGGACGAAACATTGATCTACGAAGGCAAAATTGCACTCACCGGAGTGACCGGACATAAAATACATACTATCGGGAAAACGCACGCTACGATTAAAATAGATAGTTATAAAATAAAGCACACCTTCTACGTAGTAAAAGACGACATGCCTATCGAACACGACGGAATCATAGGATTTGATTTCCTACATAAGCACTCCGTCATCTGCGACTTCAAAAAGGCGCGACTCAAAATCGGAGAAGCGATTAAAACTGCACAACCCCAGCAGAATAACATTAAAACGGCACTGCGAAACAATTATTAGAGCCACAACCGATACGAATCGAATAGACATAGTTCGCGCAGAAGAAACCGCACCCGGCATATACATCGGCAACGGCCTAGTAGAGCCGACGGATTTTACTTGCCCCGTCAGCATAATTAACACTACAGACAAGGAGGTCGGAATACAAACGCCGACGGTGACACTCGAAGAAATAGAACGAGACACCGCAACCGGGATACATGTGATAGAAGATAATAAACTAAACAAATCCAACACTCCGCGTAAAGACCGCATTAAAACGCTACTTCGGACCGAGCATCTAAATACGGAAGAACGACAGACACTCGCAAAAATATGCGAAGAATACGCCGATACATTTCACTTAGAAGGAGAACTGCTGACGTGCACCGCCGCCATGGAACACGAGAAAAACACGCGCGCTGACACCTCACCGGTAAATGTGAGACCATATCGTCTTCCAGAAAAACATAAGACAGAAGTAAACCGGCAAATAACCGAAATGTTAAAAAACGAAATAATAATGTAACGATGCACCCCCCCCCCATCGTTACTAATACCCGGCAGGCGAACGCCGGAAGTCGGCCGCCCAACGTCCACCAAGCGAGCAGGGGGCGAGGCGCTAGGCGCCCTTTTAATCTCAGAGAAAAACTCCGCCAAACCGTATACACGACCGATCAACGGTCGTCGATACGGACGTAGAGAGAGGAGAGACCCCGATGTATACATTCGGGCCGAGCCTCTCTGAGCGCAAGCGGAAGCTACCGAACGGCTAAAAAGCACGGTATAAATAGCGATGCCGGAGAAATCTCGAGACCAGATCCGCTCCCGATCCGGCCTGACGCTTACCCAAGCCGACGACCAAATCCAGAACCGATCCGCAAACACACCGATAATAGCAAAAGCACCGGGGTTGACGCGTTCGCAGCCTCCGCCGAGAGATCTCGGCCTTTCGCTTTAAACGGCATATCCCGACCGACATCCAACCGACCGATAGCACGAGGGTAGCGAGTTCGCCGCCTTCCCCGACGTATTCTCGGGCCCGGTCACTCCACCACCGCAAGCCCACCGTCTACCGGAACGAGGGGTAGCGCGTTCGCTGCCTCCGTCGAGAAATCTCGACACCGCCCGGACGGCTCCGTCCGCTTATAAGCAGCGAGGAGTTACTCGCCACGAGTAAGCACACCCGATCGCCAACCAGCGGGACTATCTCCCGACACGCCATTTTGTCGGCAGCCGGCACGCACCGCCTAAATTACGGCCATTACACGCGCGACGTTACCAATAACGGCCATAGGCCCGCGCCGAACCGCGAGGCCCCGCCCGCGGCCGCACCGTCGGCACCCGCGTCCCGAGAACCGGCGGCCTCTACCTACCGCCGCGATAAATATTTGTATGTACGCGCCCGCGATTACAATTCCCGTGCCACGACCGCACGACTACACGCACAGTCCGACTGAATGTACGATCTTACGAAATAAATAGTTATTTCTTTTCTCCAACAGAACATTGTTTCGTTGCGCCTCCCCCTCCGCGATCCCTGATTCCGGCACGCTATCCGCTTCGCGAAGGGCTCGTTACAAATTGGCGCCCGAACAGGTACTCGACCGAGAGACGCAACGATTACAGTGAATCGTACTTTCGTACAATCAGTGACTGCCCCGTCCTACCATGAAGACGTGGCTATACGAACTATCGAAAAACCGAATTAGCGCATTCGCAGTCGCCTGCGGCATTGACACTACCGGCACGCTTGATGAAATTCGAGCACGCGTTCGCCAATACATCGACGAACACCCGCACGATTTTGATTCCCCGGGGCCGGCCCCGGCCGATGTGCGATCGCCACCACAGATCGCCGTCGCCCCACCGACCCCCGACCATTGCTATACCGAGTTAGAACCCGTTATCAATAACACCGCGAAGGCGCTTAACCAAATCCGCAAATGGGGGTTTTATTTCGATGGCCGCGACCCCCTCGCGTTCCTGGAACGCATAGAGGAACTCCGCGAAGGATACGGGTATACCGAGGAACAACTCTTGCGCGGACTACCGGAGTTGTTAAAAGGGGACACCCTCCTATGGTACCGGAATAACCGGAAGGAGTGGGACACCTGGGAAGAATTCTGCCGCGATTTCCGCCTCCGCTATTTACCGCCGAATTTTCAGGAACAACTGGAACGTGAGATTTTCGAGCGGCGGCAACGCGAGGGCGAGAAATTCGTCAACTACGCCGACGCCGTCACTACGTTGATGCGCCGCGCCGGGGGTTTCGCGCGTGAACGCCGACTTGAGCGCATATACGCTAACATGTGCGCTGACTACAAATTGTATGTACGACGCACCGACATCCGCAGCCTGACGGAGCTTACTGTCCGTGCGGCCGAATACGAGGATCTCGAGCAGGAAAGACGCGAGGAACAGAACACGGCACGAAGGGCGGCGGCACCGAAGCCAGTCGCCGCCGTATACAACCGCGAGGAATGTTGCTGGTGTTGCAAGCAGCGAGGGCACACCCGGATGAACTGTTCTCGACCTCCCCGCAAATTCTGCTCCCAGTGCGGCAAGGACGGCATCCTCACCAAAGAATGCCACCCGCCGGCGGGAAACGCGACCGGTGCCGGGGCTTTCGCGGCCGCACCCCGGTCCGACAATCCGAGATAAAATACACACCACGGCCGCATATCACCATCACGATCGGACAGCAGAAACGACACGCGCTGCTGGACTCCGGGTCCGAAATCTCGTTCGTCAACGCTCACACTGTCAAACTGGCAAGACGGATGGGCATACAACCGCAGGAGGGGGACGGGCAGATACAGCTAGCCGACGGAGCACCAGCTCGCGTATACGGCACAATCACCTTGACGATCCGCGTCCGTCACCGGCGGATCACCCACACATTCTCGATTCTACCGACGCTCACCGACGCCGTGTTAATTGGCATCGACCTTTGGGCTCGTCTCGGCATCACACTGACACCGCCCTGTCAATGCCCCGCTAACCAACAACTCCCCGCCTGCGGTCTCGTCAGCGGTTTAGCTACTCGCACAACGGAGGAAGATAAACGCTTAAAGAGATTTCTGGGGAACGAACTACCAAAATTCGAGAAAATTACCGGCCCTACGCTCCTCATCACACATCACATCCGCCTGACAAACCCGACCCCGATAAAACAACGGTATCGGTCACGCAACCCGGCGATGCAGGAAATAATTGACCAGGAAGTAGAAGACATGGAAAAAACTGGCGTCATCGAACCATCGCGTAGCTCGTAGAGCTCCCCGGTCGTAGTCGTCCGGAAAAAAGACGGTAAACCGCGATTCTGCATCGACTTTCGACGCGTCAACAGCGTCACGGAGAAGGATGCATACCCGCTGCTGCAGGTTACCGCTACCCTGGATAAATTGCGGGGAGCCCGCTATCTCACCACATTGGATTTAAAAAGCGGGTACTGGCAGGTACCCCTCGCGCCGGAAAGCCGACCGATCACCGCTTTTACAGTACCGGGAAAGGGTCTCATGCAGTTCCGGGTAATGCCTTTCGGGCTTCACTCCGCCCCAGCAACATTCCAAGGCCTGCTTGATTCCGTCCTAGGCCCGGCGCTCGAACCGAACGTTTTCGTCTACCTAGACGATATCATTATAATCAGTCAAACCTTTGATCAACACCTTAGCTTACTCCAAGAGGTTTTCCGCCGCCTCCGCAGCGCCCGGCTACGCCTAAACCCGGAGAAATGCCGATTTTGTGTCGACCGGCTGAAATACCTAGGCCATGTCGTAGACCGGTCGGGCATCTACACAGACCCCGAAAAGATAAGCGCCGTCACCAACTGGCCGGCACCCCGCTCCATAAAGCAAGTCCGACAATTCCTAGGCATGGCCTCGTGGTACCGCCGCTTTATCAAAGACTTCTCAACTATCACCGCGCCGCTTACGAGACTAACGAAGAAAAATGCACGCTGGGCGTGGGGAGCGGACGAAGCCGCCGCGTTCAATCACCTGAAACGCGCCCTGACCGCTGCCCCGGTACTCGCGTGTCCCAATTTCTCACGCCGGTTCTATCTGCAAACAGACGCAAGCACCAGCGGCCTCGGAGCCGTCCTGACGCAATACTTCGAGGACGGCGAGCGCGTGATCGCCTATGCCAGCCGCACGCTGAATGGCGCCGAGCGAAACTATAGCGCCACGGAACTCGAGTGCCTGGCGGTCATCTGGGGCATCAGACGAATGCGAAACTACCTCGAAGGCTATACGTTCACGGTCATTACAGACCATCAGTCCCTGCGATGGCTTCAAAAACTAAAGGAACCAACCGGCCGTCTCGCGCGCTGGTTATTCGAGCTGCAACAGTTTGACTTTGATATCAAGTACCGCCGCGGTACTTTGAATCGCGTAGCCGACCCTATCACGCCAACCCGAGGTCAGCGCCATACGACCCATCCGATGCCGCTGGTACACCAAATTAGTTACAGAAATACGCCGCGACCCAACCGCACGACCAGATTACCGCCTGGCCAACGACCGCCTCCTCAAACATGTACTGCATAGTCTCAACTTTAAAGACACACCGCCCGACGCACAGTGGAAACTGCGTACTGCGCGAACAGCGCCGCGACATCCTGCAACAAATGCACGACGCCCCGACCACCGGACACGGAGGGATTGCCAAAACGATAGCTCGAGTCGCCGAACATTATTATTGGCCCGGAATGTTTCGGGAAATCGCCGAATACGTGCGACAATGCCGCCGGTGCCTCGCGTATAAGCCATTCCAGCGGCGACCCGCAGGCCGCCTGCATGCAACCAACGTGACGCGCCCCTGGGAACATGTAACGCTTGACCTCGTAGGACCGCTACCCCGCTCGCGCCGAGGCCATACCTGGCTCTTCGTGTTACAAGACAGATCTCAAAATGGGTCGAATTCGTACCCCTCCGGCGGGCCACCGCCGGGGCCGTCACTGACGCCATCACCGAGCGAATAATTCTGCGTCACGGACGACCGGACATCATCTCCGATAACGGCACGCAACTACGATCCGCGCCGCTCGCCGCCCGGTTGCGCGCCTTTAACATAGAGCATCGTACCGCACCCGTCCGCGCCCTACATTGTAACCCGGTCGAGAGGACGAATCGCACAATAAAGACGATAATAGCGCAATTCGTCCACAAAGACCACCGCGCCTAGGACGAACACATCGCGGCATTCCAATTCGCATTTAACACCGCAACCCACGACGCTACGAGATTCACCCCCGCATACCTCAACCACGGTCGTGAGCTTAGCTTGCCGCAGCCCGCTCCCGCACCCCTCGACTCAGGAGATCACGCACCGGGCGCTATGCGACGACGGTTGGAGGACGCCTGGACGCTGACAAGGATTCAACTGGCACGGGCGTCCCAGCGGCAGGAACGGCATTATAATCTCTGACGCAGAGATTGGAAACCAAACATCGGCGACTACGTATGGAAGCGCGAATACCCACTGTCTAACAAAGCCGGCGCATTTAACTCAAAACTCGCGCCGAAATACAGCGGGCCGTGGGAAGTCCGTCGGATTCGCCTGTTATCGTGGATCTTCGGAACGCGCGCGGTAAATGGTACCGGCACATCCACGTGCAAGATTTGAAACCGGCACCCGAAAACCACAACAACACGGACGAAAAACAAAAAGAAACGAACGAAGACAATATCGAGAACAATATCGAGAACAACAGCGCAGAGGACGGGGACGACACTCCCACTTCCGACGAATAATCAAACGAAAACCGAGAAGACGAGGCTCGGCTATCGCGACACAACGGAATCCGGCACAGATAGTTAGCGACTGGCCAACCATCATAAGCATTGAGGACGACATTCTGCGCGAAATCAACGCGCTCCTTGGAGAAGCCGAACCGACCGGACCGCGGGGACCAACTGGAGCCACGACCAACCCGGCGCCGCCAACAACAGCCCGGCCGCCGGCACGACCCCCAAAAGTCGGCACGACCATACAACGGTCCGATCAAATCAACCGCCAGAAAGTGGAAATCTTGGCAACGCCACCGCGGCCACTAGCCGCCTGCCGCCGCCGACGCCCGACGCCGCGGACGCCACCGCCAAGGCAGCCAGTCATCGCGGCAACACGACCAGGGGGTCGATTCTCGAAATGTGTGAGAAATTTTATTTTCGAGATTCCCTAGATTTTCACAAATGACTCTCGTAGCACTATTCTCCAAAGTCACTGATCATGTTACATGCGAGATTTCTCGTGAAATTCATTTCCGATGCTTTCGTGTCAGTGAGATGTGAAAAGTCACACGTGAGATAGAAAAGAAAAACAATTTTGAAGGTTAATTGCTTCGTTTTATGACACCGATCGATATATTGCGTAAGTATATTTGGAATTATTATTGAAAAAAATAAATTTAGAATAAATATCGATAATGCATGTTAAAGTAAATTTTTATTTACATTACAAATAATAAGATATTTTAACTACCTCTCTAATTAATATGAATTTTATAATTTTGAATAAAAAAGTGTTATTAAATTAACGAATAATGTTAAGTAAAAGCGTTATATTTATCACTAGTAATATTGCTTTATAAAATATTATTATATTCTTTTATTATTTTAGTGCACTTATACTACAATGGCAAATGTCGAATATTATCCTGCATTAAATATGCTCAATTTAGTTGCTCTTCAAGATTTACAAGAACATGCTATTCGACGAGATGTACCTCACAGAATGTTAAATCGAAGACAAGATCAATTCGAATTGCCAGACCCTCTATTTATGAAACTTTATCGTTTGAATAAACAACGAGCCTCAAATTTACTAGATGTAGTCACAAATTATATCCCAGAACCAACAAGAAGATCTGCTTTGGATGCCCAGACCATAGTAACGATATTGCAAACATAATTGAATGTAATTGATAATATTAAATTGAAACAATGCTATTATTAATGGAGGTAAATAAAATGTTTTTCAGCTATTTACAGCATTGAGATTTTATGCGGGTGGTAGCTATCAAGTGGATGCAGGATTAAATATTTTTAATGGTGTAAGTCAACCCTCTACAAGTAGATGTATAAACACAATAACAAATATTTTAAATGAAGAGGAGATTCAACGCGAATGGATACATTTTCCAGAAAATTTAGATGAAATGAACTATAACAAGAACCGGTAATATACATATATAATTTTATTCATTCGATAGATATAATAACTCGACACTAATATAAGTTGCTTTGAGATTTTGGTAAAAGTTCAATTTTCCGAATGCCATTGGGTGCATTGATTGTACACACATAAAAATATTTCCTCCTAAGACTGATGATTTAGACCAACCAGAACGCATATTTGTCAATAGGAAAGGTTATCATTCCTTAAATGTACAATTGGTGAGAATAATTTTATCAAAGAACTGAAAAAATATAGTAGCAGCGTTTGGCTTTTGGCAAAACAAATCTGAGGCGTCGGCATGCTCTGTATATACTTCATTCTATCTTTGTTTTTTTATGGAAATTGAACAAAGACAGGAGGAAGTAATAGAGCACTCTGACGTCTCAAATTTGTTTTGCCGAATGCAGCTAATAGCCTCAATTTAATAATTATCATTTCCAGATCTGCGATGCTGATTACAAAATTATTCATGTGGATTCAAAATGGCCTGGAAGCACTCATGATAGTTTTATATGGAACCAGTGCAACGTACAGCCACTTATGAGAGTTTTATATGAAAGAAACCAAAGATTCTTTTTGATTGGTACGCAAACTATATATACATTTTAACCCATCACCTTTCAATGAAAATTGAATATTTTTTATTTAATGATTTTCTTTACAGGAGACTCAGGATATGCTCTTCGTCCTTGGATGATGACACCTATAACTAATGCTGCTCCACATACTCCAGAAGAATATTATACTAACAGATTAACATCGACTAGATCAATAATTGAAAGAGTAAATGGTGTTCTAAAAATGCGATTTCGATGCTTAATCCAATATAGAGCACTACAATATGCTCCCACAAAAG
Source organism: Lasius fuliginosus (assembly GCA_949152495.1). Taxonomy (NCBI): domain Eukaryota; kingdom Metazoa; phylum Arthropoda; class Insecta; order Hymenoptera; family Formicidae; genus Lasius; species Lasius fuliginosus. The sequence continues at coordinate 11,709,578 of OX424454.1, read as the reverse complement.
TGGCAAAGATTGTCAAGGCTTGCTGTGTTCTACACAACATGTGTATTCAAGATGGTGTTCCTATACCTGATATGCAACTTAATGAAGCAAAAATTGGACTTTATCCAATAGTACCTGAACCTGAAGCTCGAGATGGTAGATTAAATCCTGAACTTGCTGCTGGAAAAAGGATTCAACAACAAATTATAAATCAATTATGGATAAGAAGGCAAGTCAGGGGCAATTTCATAAATAATTAAAAATAGATTTATTAATTATATATATTATATATATATTTTATTATATTTAAAATCACAGACTGGAATGTAAATTTGCACTCTACATGTATACAATAAGCTATGTGTGTACACAAGTATACAATCAAGTATTAAGTTACATTAAAATTGAATTTGCGAGGGCTTGTTATTTTAGTCTGGAAACTATCCAAGAGTTTGCCAAGGTATTCCACTTGTATTTGTTGCATCTGTACCGTTTGCTCCTGTAGTTCTAACATCTTTTCCTGATAAGTAATTGTTGCATTTACTTGCCTCTTGTATAACTCTATTTTTTTATCTAAATAACTCTTTCTAGCTTCCATGTCACTTGCTGCTATTTTTGCCATGGTATCATTGATACGAATGGCATCATCTCTTTTTTCAGCTACCACATATCTTTTTTTGTTCGTTGAAGAATCTTCTTTGGTTGCTGGAGCAACATTGTCAACCAGTTTCCTTTTACAAAGTAAAGTATTTGCACTGGACGCTGACGTAATATGATTTGGCGTAGAACTCGTTGAAGGTGGAACTTTACTTGTTGGTGCAGTGACAGTGTTTAGTGTGCTGAAAGTAGTTGATGCCTTGGTTGTATTTGGTGTGTTTGTTCTTGCTGCGATTTTTGATATAGTGGACTTGACAGGTGTTATATAAACTGATGTGATGTTTACACATGCATTGCTGTCAGGCTTTTCATCCTCAATGTCAAATATAATTTCTTCTTGTGATAGTGTTTCCACATTATTTTCATGAAAATTCTGTAACAAGCCCATATAAAAAATCCGATATAAACAAATACACCAATAACAAAGAACATACAAAAAACATAAAATAAGAAAAAAAAATTTATATAATAACATACAAAATTTATGACGGTTTCAGGTACATTTAATCCTTGAGTAGCAGTATTTCCAATAAGCTCAATGACTGAACTCTCTGCATCATCAAGTTTGTCTTCTACATGAGGTCCTCCGCCAGTCTTTGTTAAGTTTTTCCTTCTATTACTCTCTTTATTTTTTACATTGCCTTTGATATCATAGAATGTCTGGAAAATTGATAAATTTAAATACAATAATATTATGAAGAAATGACACTGTTATGGACAAAGTTGTCTAAAAGATAATTATAAATTATAAAAAAAGACTTACTTTCTTCCATTTATCTGCAGTTTTTATAGAACCGGGCATACTATTTAACTTTTCAGCAATTTCATTCCACAATTGTTTCTTTCTTTCGTTTGTACAACCATTGCTTAATTTTGCAGAATTTAATTCCGAATGAGCTTTTATAAATTCTATGAGAGCCATTTTCTGATCAATATCAACATATTGCTTTTTCATTTTATTAATATTATTATTAGGCTCGACAGCACTTTCCATTTTCACAAATATATTTTAAAAAATATATTTAAAATACTAACTATAATGAGTAAAAATTTTTCAGCCCTCGTAAGAAACGTTATAACCAAATGAAAATTATAAACAACAGGCAATTTAAAGAAACATATAGAATCGCGCCAAGCTCCCTCTTGGTCGTTTCTTATTGGTTAAAATTTTCGCTGTAATGATGGCAACATCGCACTCTTCTCACTTCGTGAGATTGTGCTAAATGTCATCTCGGATGAGTTCGAGAATACCAAAATACGTTGAATAGTGGGATGCAGAAAGTGACATTTCCCACTAGTGACAAAATTTCACACATTTCAAGAATCGACCCCCAGGAGCGGCATCGTCACTACCTCCAAGAGCGGCCCCACGACGACCCTCCCCGCCCCCCTCAAATCCTGACCCCGATAGGCCCCGCGCCACCGCCACCCGTACTAGTCGAGCTAGAACCCGGGTACACGCAGCCTATACCGTGGTTCGCCGTCCACGTATCACGGCATTACCGCATCCGAACACCGCGTGGCCGTTGGACGCTACGATTCAATAATGTAGGCCAGCTCCGATACCGCCGACGCATTGGAGAATAGACGCCTCAGATATATATATATATATACAGGGTGTCCCATTTTAATCTCCTCAGGCAAATATCTCGAGAAATATGGAAGATACGGAAAAATGTTTCAGACAAAAGTTGTAGGACTTAAAGGGGGACAGATGATGAAAATATGTACTTGACCTTGAGTGACCTATTGAAGGTCAGGTCAATGTCATCGATGTTTTCTTAAATGGAACCCCCTATTTTTCATTACATATTCTTGTAGCTTACCTCGAGAGCTTTCCAAGACACTGTAATTAAGTTATTTTTTATTAAGTACTTTTCGAGTTATAAGGCTTGAAGTTTACAGTATTTTGACATAAAATACAAAATATCGTGTAAAACATTCAGTTTTCGGTAATCTTACCTTAATATTTTTATGCATAGAATAATAAAACCAATCAATTAGTGTGAAGAAAACACATGGGTGCTGTTAAGAAAAAGTATGTAATTTGCAACATGCAGCTGCATACTTTTTTTGAAAGCAATTATGTGTTTTCTTTACACTAATTGATTGGTTTTATTATTCTATGCATAAAAGTATTAAGGTAAGATTACCGAAAACTGAATGTTTTACACGATATATTGTATTTTATGTCAAAATACTGTAAACTTCAAGCCTTATAACTCGAAAAGTACTTAATAAAAAATAACTTAATTATAGTGTTTTGGAAAGCTCTCGAGGTAAGCTACAAGAATATGTAATGAAAAATAGGGAGTTCCATTTAAGAAAACATCGATGACATTGACCTGACCTTCAATAGGTCACTCAAGGTCAAGTACATATTTCCATCATCTGTCCCCCTTCAAGTCCTACGACTTTTGTTTGAAACATTTTTCCGTATCTTCCATATTTTTCGAGATATTTGCCTGAGGAGATTAAAATGGGACACCCTGTATATATCTAGTGTTTTGTGAAATAAATAAAGTTTTTAAGTGAAAAGGTGTCTCTTCCCTGGGCGGGGCCCGAACTTCCCAGTTCTTATCCGGCAACAATCCCGATGTACCCCGTGCTTCACGACAGGCACAACAATATATATATATGTATGTGTGTGGGTCAAATAAATTCATATATCGACATCCAAAATAATACAGATTGATATTAAAAGAGAATCGATTTCTAAATCGATGAAAGAAGAAAAGCTATATTAATCGTTTCAATTCATTTATCAACTTTAAGTCAACGTTACATTTCTGTGACTGAAAAGGAATTATGAAATGTCAACCGCATAAGCTTTTGACTTCTTCTAGATATGTGTTATTAATACTATTTTTTGATGTACTGTTTCCAACATATGATCAAGTTAATCGTAGCAATATTTTGGAAAATCTTTTTAAATCATCTTAATTGCATATCACAATTGTGATTTGCAAGTGTGTTCAGAGAAATTAAATAACATTTGGAGGATTAATCTTCTAATGTTATTTAATTCTTAAGTATTACGTTAAAGATATTATACACACAGTTATAATAATATACACACAGTTATGAGTTCCGAGACAACATGTAAAAGTTTGTAATGAAACTTGCTAAGTATAAATAAGAGGATTAAATGAATATTTAACAGGCTTAAATCTTTTTTAGATCATACATATACATATTTCAGCAACATTTATCTCTTACAAAATAAAACATTTACTATAAAATTTAAAACAAAACAAAATACTGTATTCTTTCATATTATATATAATAATATCTTGATCTTATATTATGCTTGCATAATATAATAACATCTTAATCTTATGCTTAAAAGAGAATATAAAGTTTGAGAAATTAATAATATATTTGTGTATTTCTAATCGTTGCTTTTTAATAAAAAATAATAAGATAATAAAGGTTTTATAAACTTTATAGCAGTGGTATTTTGCAAGAACCACTCAACAGTCATATATGCATGTGTAATGTGTCTATGTGTATGTGTAAAAGATTTGATTTGGGTTTTGTACTACATTTGTGTTTTGGTTTTACATTGCAATTTTTTAAAGCCTTTTAGCTTACTATTACTAAATATCATAATATAATTAAGAAAATCTTATTTGAAAATTAATATGCATTATTTATTTTAATTTTCTTTGGTAGGATCACCTGCGTCTGCTTCACGTCCATGTTTATGTTCTCTTGAAAGTCGTAATTTACTCAGACGGAACCATTCACTCGCAGCCTTTTGAAAATGCATTTCTTGAAAATTGTAATGTGATGACAATACTACATCTGAAAATATTTGTATAAGCAAAAAAATAATAATATTTACATAAATAAAATACATTTGAAATCGATTGAATAAGCAAATGAAAGTACTTACTTTTAATTACTGTTATTAATGACAGATCACATATCTTGAAATTATTTCGTTGGCCTACCAACTGCACTTTGTACCAAGCTCGTTGGTAAAAATCCTTTTCAGGATTGCTTTCACGTTGTCTATCCCATTTACACCACCAATACGTTTGACATACATTATCTGAAAATATTTATTAATTTTTTAGCTAATGAAGCATTTGCAATTACAATATATCCAAAGAACATACAAATGCTTTTTTAACATTTTCGTCCTCCATAGACTGATCAAAATGGATCAATTGTCTTTATAGGTAATTGATCTTGTATTATTTGTACTTCTTCGTCAGAATCATTTTTTTTCTTATTTATTCCTTCATTCTCGAGACGTTTCAACCGGGTATCAATACTTTTAACATACATTTTTATCAATGTACATTCTTGTAGAATTCGTTGTTGTATTTTGTCTGTCATATATAGAAACATATGCAAATATATAATAATATATAAAAAAAGTAAAATACTAATTAATGTAAATATTTGGAGGTTTTTTCTTACTACAGGCATCCGAGCTGACACCCGTGACTGATTTTTGGATGGTAGATGCAACTTCTCAAAAGCTGGTGGTGTATATGTTGAAGTAGACGCTATTACAACAGGAATCTTGCTCATTGTTATGACATTGCAATTATTCTGATTGTTTTCATTGTCTAGTACATTATTTGTACATAAACGTTCTCCATCGCAAATATTTGTTGTTGAAGAAGACAGAATACAGTCCGTTAGCTTGTCATGTGATGCACTAAGTGCTGAAATTTTGTGATGCTTTTTTGATAATTGAGGAGGAGGCTCATAAACTGTAATGAAATATTAATACTTATACACTGAGAAAAAAAATTATTAATTCAATAGCATTTGTGTCATTGAAAAATATTTCATTGATTCAACCACAACGATCTTCATATTATTATATAGGAAGTTTAATCCAAAAACTACGTATTTGTTTTAAACAATGCAATAGTATTGAAAATATTTTTTGGCCCGATGACATATTTTGTTTTCTTAAATACATATGCAATTTTGCCAATTAGATATTTAGTAGCAATAAAATTAATCTGATTTTATAATACTGTAATTGATACAAATAGTTATATTTAGAAGAAATCTATTGATTTAATAGCATTCGTGTTATTGAAAAATATTTCAATCTGATTCAACCACAACGCTCTTAATATTATTATATGAAAAGTTTAATTCAAGAATTACGTATATATGTTTCAAACAACGTAATGGTACAATATATTGAAAATATTTTTTGATCCAATGATATATTTTGTTTCCTGAAATATGTATAGAATTTTGCTAATTAGAAATTTAATAGCAAAAAATTAATCTGATTTCGATATACTGTAATTAATACAAATAACTACACTGAAAAAAACTAACTAAATATATCTACATAACTAACAAAATATGTCATTGGATCAAAAAATATTTTCAATATGTCGTACAATCTTATGGGCTGGAAATTAATAAAACAAGATTTTAAAAATTGGGAACTCTGCACAATTAAAGACGCCATTAGTCAGTGGCCGCAATTTTTTTCCCGTCTGTTACAAGTGCATCCTATATCAGAGAAAACAAAAAAAGTACGAGTAAAAGAACTATTAGATATTATATCTAAAGATATCGATGATGGTAAGTTCCCCAGTTTAAAGAGTTATGCGTTTCTTGTTCACTAAATATAATTTTATATACATATATGTGAATAAATTATATTATTTTAATAAATAATATAATTTATTTATATTTTAATGCATTATAATTTTTTCATCTACAGGCGCTAAAGCAATTGCTCAACTATGTTTGCTATCATACATAATTCCACCAAAAGGTAAAGAAAGTCTTGTTGCACATGTCAAGGTAAAATATTTTTTTACAAGAAATATATTAATTATCGATATGTTATATTGTAAAAGTTTTCATATAAAGCGCTTTTCATTTTAGGTCGCTGCTCATATCGCTAGTGTTCGTGAAAGTCGCATTAAAAGCGATGGATTTGCACAAATTGACAGTGCAACCATATATAATTGTCGTCGGACCAACTCTCGATAATATTGAAGCATATTTCATTTCCATCGACTCAATTTTATACAGTGTATCAACAACGTTCGAAGCTATTGATATTTGTTTCAAAGCATTTCATGTCCTTGGCGCGACTTATCCTTCAGCAAGTGATCATTTATGGTATTTAATTCAACGCGAACTCTATAATTTCTCGACAAAATTCGATCGACCTATTGGATACATTATAGAAGTAATAACGGCGCTACGTGCCATTCGAGAGACAGAAGTACGTGAAACATAGTGAGTACATATAACAACCTGATTAAACGATTAAGAGCTATACTATAAATATTTAAATTTATTGACATTTATTGACGTTAAGATTTATTCAATTTGTTTATAGATATTTTTTTTAATTTTAATTAATAAGTAAACAAAAATGTATTACTGCCCTTTTTGTGTTGAAGTTGTAACTACTTTAAAGCTTTTAAAAATACATTGCAAGTTAAAACATTATACAAAAGTTGTCTCGACATTTGCATGCCGCCAAGGACCATGTTCCTGTACATTTAGTGATATATATTCATTCTTTAAACATTTGTCGCGGAAACATGTCGAAAAAAATACCCCAAAAATCGAATACGAAAAATCTGATATATCCGAGAATATATTGCAGTATAGCGTTGAATCACCGTCATCTACTAAATCTATCGCTGTATTAGAAAATAAAAATAGTGAGATAAATGAAATAAGAGTAGAGAATAATGATCGGGATTTTTCAAATATTTCAGTTAATCAATTTGCAGACAATATAGCTAAATCTTCCGCTTCTTTCGTAGCCAACTTGTATGCAAATTCGTCTTTAACACGTTCGTTTGTCCAAGAGAACATTCGATCCGTTGAGCAACTTTTTAAATGTGTAAATGTGTGTGTGTGTGTGTGTATGTGTGTGATCTACGAGAGAAATATCAAGCTACTTCACTGCATGTAGATCCTGATTTAATAGCAATGTTCAATATTGTTGAAAACGCTTTTAAAGATTATTCATCTGAATACCGTACATTACAAAATTTTAAAAACATCAATTGCTTAATAGAGCCAAAAGAAGTACCCATTAACATGACGTTTAACCCAGCACTGATAAATCATAATCGACAAATGCGTGCAACTCATCGAAAAATTTGTATTATACCCTTAAAAAAACTTTTCAAAAACATTTTAGAACTACCGGGGATATATAGGCTTCTTCTTTCCCATATTGAAAAATCAAAACAAAGTAATTTAATCACAAATCATTTACAGAGCAAACTGTGGCGTTCAATCGAAAAAAAGTACGAAAATGTTGTATTACCATTGATTCTGTATTTTGACGACTTAGAAATTAATAATCCTCTCGGAACTCATCGGGGTATACACAACTTGGCGCGGTGTATTGTACTATTGGTTGTATTCCTCACGAATATTCTAGTCAATTTGTTAGAGCTTGCGCTACTGTGCCGCGAACTGATATATGCCGGTACTGCGTAATGAATGAGACAAATAAGCTGTGAATATGCGTTTTTTATTCTCACGTGTACTTTCTCGCGACGACTCACTGTCTACAGGCAATACGGAGAAAAGATGCGCTCACACGCCATCTGTACCGCGCGAAACACGCACGTAGGCCATCTATAGGGCGCGCATATAAACCGAATGAAGTCCGAGTATTAACATATCTGCCCCCCCTTGAAGGACTTAAATATAGTCTTTCAATCAATACAATAAGGTAAAGACAAAGGATAATAATAAAAATTCAAAATAAAAAAAAACTAAAATTAATTATAACTGCCTGAGTTTGGCCTTGATCTTACGAATCTATTATTGCGTTCTTATATGTACTTAGCATATATTATATTTTAACCTATTCAGATATAATATCACCGTGTTCGACGTTTACTCTATTGGGAGAATGCATATTTTTGACAATGCTCGCTTAGTTAGTCCTAACTTGGTACGTATGGTGATTACACGAATAATTCCATCCGCTCCGGGATGTACTTCGCAGACGCGACCTAGCGGCCAGGTCATCGGAGGAGTATTTTAATTTTTTATAAGAACCATGGTGCTTTCCTTTAAATTTATGTCGTTGTACGATTTCCATTTGAAGCGCTGTTACAGTTGTGATAAATACTCCTTCGACCACCTATTCCAAAAATGCTGTCTTAGCTGTGTTAACAATTGATAACGTGTTAAACGGTTTATGGGTACATTAGTAAGGTCGGAATCGGGAATTGCGTTAATAGCATCGCCTATAATGAAGTGACTCGGAGTCAACGCCTGCAAATCTGTTGCATCATCAGATAAGGGTGTGATCGGTCTTGAATTTAGACACGCTTCGATTTGTGTCATTATAGCATAAAGCTCTTCAAAACTTAATATATTTACGCCGATAATTTTTCGCATGTGTGTTTTCGCGGACTTTACCGCGGCTTCCCATATTCCGCCTATGTGTGGTGAATACGGGGGAATGAAATTCCATTCTATATACTGCTTTGATAGATATTCGTGAATTTGTTGTTGTGTTGTTTCCTTAGCTAAATACCTTTTCAAGTCTATTAATCGGTTATTAGCGCCGGCAAATGTTGTGCTGTTATCGGAATACAATGTGGCACATTTTCCACTTCGAGATATAAATCTTTTCAACGCGTTAAGAAAGGCAGTCAAACTTAACTCGGTTACTAATTCGAAATGGATGGTTGCTAAACAAATAAAAATAGCTAAATAAGCTTTACCCGTCTTATTGCGTGATATTTTTATATTGAACGGGCCCGCGTAATCTATTCCTGTATTGAGAAATGGCCTGGCTTGCGTTGTCCAAACCGCTGGTAAGCTCCCCATTAATTGGTTTACGCTAACTGGTTTTGTGCGAAAACACACGATACAATTTCTCAATACTTGGCGAACCAAACCTTTGCCAGCTATTGGCCAATAATCATTACGCAATATGGTTAAAACCGCTTAGGGTCCTGCGTGTAAATTTCGGTAATGTACGTCTCTGATTATTAATTTTGTAAGATGATGCTTATTTGGTAAGACAATAGGGTGTTTTTGCGAGTACTCTAAAGGCGCGTGATGCAGTCTTCCCCCCACACGAATGACGCCATTGCTATCTAAGAATGGGTGCAAAGTTGTGAGTCTGCTTTTAGGGTCTATTTGTGTTTTATTATGAAGACTATGCAACTCCTTCGGAAATTCACTAGATTGGCAGTTTTTAATTATTGCCGTTATCGCTTGATTTTATTTCTTGTACTGTCAATGGACCGTTAAGGCGTGTCACTTGTTTTAACGAATTATTCTTGAATCGTAGACAGTAGGCCACAACGCGCTTCAATCTCGTAAAGGATGAAAACCTTTTAATAATAGTCGAATCGAGTGAAGTAGTTGAAACGTGTGTGTTCAAGGTTGTGGTTCGGGCTTCTGGTGTTTGTTCTTCTGCGCGTTGCCTTTCATATGGTTGTAACCTTAGATGGTCTTGCAAGAATCTTGGTCAAATATTTGTGTTCTCCAGTTTGTCAGGGCTGAGTCTTCTTGACAACGGGTCTGCTGGATTGTCTTCTGATTTAACGTGATACCACGATGTTTTGTTAGTAATGCGTTGAATCTCAGCAACTCTATTTGCCACGAATGTTTTCCATTTATTGGGTTCGTTGTTGATCCACGCTAAAGTTATTGTAGAATCGCTCCAGTAGTATATGTCATTTATTGGAACATCCAACGCCTGAGTTACCTTATTAGTTAAAAGCGCTAATAGAACTGCTCCACACAACTCTAATCTGGGCAGCGATAATTTTTTTAGTGGCGCTATCCTTGATTTAGCGCATAGGAGTCTGACTATGTACTCTTCATTAGGTGTAATGCTGCGCATATATAAACAAGCGCCGTATGCTACCTCAGATGCATCACAGAATCCGTGTATCTCTATCCTTGTCCAGTCGTTACAGATTACTCTTCTTGGGATACTTATGGATTGGATATATGATATTTGAGAGCTCCAATGTGCCCACATTTCGCGCACCTCGCCGTTGATTTCCACGTCCCAGTCTTGATTCATTTGCCAAAGACGTTGTAATATTAATTTTGCTTGAACTATGACAGGCTCTAGCCAACCGATAGGGTCGTATATTTGTGCTACCCGCATCAAAATGTTGCGTTTGGTGATCTTTCCTTTTAAGTCCTGTATTTTTAGACCGTAATGAAACGTGTCGTCTGTTGTGTTCCATAGTAGACCTAGAATCTTTGTAGTTTCCCCAAGGGTCACGTTATTTTCAGTTTTATTGTCAGCTCCCTGAAGCATTGGCCAGTACCATATTAGAATTCCACTTTCTGAGTATGAACCTTGCATTGGCCAGTACCTCGCTGATGTCTCGTTTTAGTTGCTGGAGTGCTTCTATAGTAGGAGCTCCTGTCAATAGGTCATCCACGTAGAAATCCCTTATGATTACTCTGTTAGCCTCGGGATAATCCTTTTGCATTTGCCTTGCTATTTCCTGCATGCATCTGATTGCTAAAAAAGATGAACTTGACATGCCATATGTAACAGTGTTTAAGTTAAATATATGTATAGGCTCGCATTTATTCCATCTCCATAAAATACGCTGTAAATCACGATGCTCTTCCACTATGTTGACTTGCCTGTACATTTTAGCAACGTCTGCTGACATAGCATATTTATGTTGTCGCAAGCGTATTATGATGTCGAATAAGTCGTCTTCTATTGTAGGTCCTACTAGCAGACAGTCATTTAGCGATGTACCTGAAGATGTTTTGCATGAAGTATTGAACACGACCCTCACCTTGGTCGTATCACTGCTCTCTTTGATTACCGCATGGTGTGGGATATAGTAGGATCCTTTAGTAGCTTGTTTGTCGGGCGGAACTTCTTGCATGTGATGTAGGCGAAGATATTCATCCATAAATTCATGATAGTGTTGCTTTAATTCAGGTTGCCTGTCTAATTTTCGTTCGAGAGACCTTAGACGTTTTTCTGCTATGTTGTAAGATTCACCCAATTTTTCTACCTTATCATTGAGGGGTAGTTTCACTATAAAACGACCATCATCGTCGCGAGTGTGGGTAGAGATGAAATGCCCTTCGCACTGTGATTCTTCCTGGGAATGTGTTGAATCTTGCTCTAATTCTTCTACGCGCCAGAATTTTTCAAGTTGTTTATGCAGAATGCTGTTTGTAGATACACCGCAATATGATTTGCCTTGAAGCTGCGATTTATTGTATGGAATTACTCCTGATACAATCCATCCAAACTGCGTTTCTTGGAATATGGGTGATCGTCTTGATTGCTTGATTTGTTTACTGCATAGAAGTTCCCAAAATACAGAGGCTCCTAATAACATATCTATGTCTCCGGGTGTGTAATAATTTGGGTCTGCTAATTGTATTTCGTGCGGGATATTTAATATTTCCTTGTTTATTTTAAGAGTCGGCAATTGCTCTGTTATTCTATCAATAACCAAAAAAGGAAGCTTAATTTGATACGTCTTGACTCGTGATTGAATGGTCGCATGAACTTGTTGAATGGCGTTTATTGATGTATCGCTGATGCCCGTGATAGTAGTGTTGATGGACTCTCGGTCGAGATTTAATTTTTTACTAAGCTTTCACGTAATGAAATTAGATTGCGATCCGCTATCAAGCAATGCTCGGCACTCGTGTGAAGTTCCGTCACGATCACGCACCAATATAACAGCTGTAGAGAGAAGGACCTGAAGAGATCCCTTAATGCTGCAATGATTTAGGATGGATGCCGAACTCGAATCTAAAGCAACAGCAGATTGTGCAGTTACAGAAGAATTATTGTTTAGAGTTTTTTCATTATTATTTGTTTTGAACTCTTTATTACTGCAAGATTCCGTAGCTGATATTTTATCTCTGTGTAAAGTTGTGTGGTGATAGCCCTTGCATTGCTTACAACCGGGGGTCTTACAGTTTCGTCCATGAAAATTTCTAAGACATTTGATACGTAGACGCTTTCTTTTTATTTCTGCATGTCTATCCTCTACCGACATATTCGTAAATGCATTACAGTTAAAGATTTCATGCTCACCGGAACATATAGAACAACTCGACTTACTCGAAGCAATGTAAGCTTGCGACGTATTTTTACCGGAGGTTTGCGTAGTTTTACTGCTGTTGCGAAAGTCGTTCGAATTCTGCGATCCACGATTTACGCGTGATAGTGCTTCTAGAAAAGAACTGCGATTCGCAATAAAATCTGTGAATTCCTTTAACGTAGGAAATTCGTCTAAAAATGATCTCTTCAGCTCCCACTCTCTACGTGACCCCTTATCAATCTTAGGTAAAATAATATGAATAAGTATAGTACCCCAATTGTCGGTAGGTTGCCCTAATTTTGATAACGTTTGCACATATTGCGAAACATTGTCTACCAATATTCTTAATTCATTGGAGGATTCTCTAGTGACCGCAGGTAAGTCAAACAACATTTGTATAAGGTACTATTAACTTCTTGTTTTCATATCTTTGTTTTAATAGGTCCCACGCAACCTCATAATTATCGTTGGTAATTTCTAATGATGCTATTACCTTTGCGGCATCTCCACTTAATGACACTCTTAAATAGTGTAGTTTATGTACCGAAGAAAGAGTTACATTCGATGCGATGAGAGACTCGAATAGGTCTCGAAAGGAATCCAACGTTCGTAGCTTCTGTCGAATTTTGGCAGATCAATGTTTGGCAATTTTACAAGGGGCTTACGAGCATTGTTATCGTTCAACGCAACCTGTTGTGCACCACCCGCCTGTGATGCTCTTCTTTGAAATCGAGCATCATGTTCCTTAATTGGCATGAGTAGTCGAGCCTTGGTGATTTGCGAGTGATATGTGTCCTCGAATGCAAGTCGATATTCCAAGTGTTCCTCCGATTCGTCAAGATCTTCTATTTCGTTCTGAATCGAGTCAAATTCAGACCATATAGCTTCCATCTTCTCTATTCGACTTAACAGCTCTATTTGTCTCCCCGGGTCATTTTCTAGGGATGTAATAAAATATTCAAAGGTAGTAAGTTTAGCCTTAAGTCGACCTCTTTGTTTGACTAGTTGCGACAATTCAGACATTTTGTCACAAGATATCACTCACAAACAATAAAATAAAATAAAAGGAAATTGTAAATATGGAAGATCAGGGGATTTAAAATTGTTTGTAATTTGACGCTTACCTTATAAGCGTAAAAACTTACGCTATCGATGTATATATGAATACGACCTTTATAACCTTACGACCCTATGTTTATGTTCGTAATATGTGCTCGAATCCGTCGTATTAATTGTTGAGAATCCTTCAGCTATCGTAAATATATGCGTCCCGTCATGAATTTTCCACAGAATCGTGTTCTAGCCTCCAGTTTTTGGGATGTCCCCACAATGTTTACTGCGCGTGAAAGATAGTTGTCACCGTGATACAAGAGGGAGAGGGGGATCCGATAAATCCTGTGTGTGAGAGCGCGCTGCGATGTCTCGACGCTGTGCGAGAAAGGCAGCAAATCTTGCGAGATAGAGGACGGCGAATCTTGCGGGAGAGAGGCGGCGATCTCGCGAGAGAGAGGCGGCGATTCTTGCAAGAGAGAGGCGACAATTCTTGCGAGAGAGAGGCGGCAATTCTTGCGATAGAGAGGCCGTGAGTCTCGCATATAATTGAGCGATAGCGTGCCTTTGATGACCGCCAAATATTTCCTTTTATCCGGTCGCCATATTGCTATGCCGCCGCTAACACGTTGCGGTTTCTCGAGCACGTTATAACTCTTAGAATTTACTCTTATTTGTTTATTTGCAGTACTAATCCGGCTCAAAGGACCAATGTTAGAGCTTGCGCTACTGTGCCGCGAACTGATATATGCCGGTACTGCGTAATGAATGAGACAAATAAGCTGTGAATATGCGTTCTTTATTCTCACGTGTACTTTCTCGCGACGACTCACTGTCTACAGGCAATACGGAAAAAAGATGCGCTCACACGCCATCTGTACCGCGCGAAACACACACGTAGGCCATCTATAGGGCGCGCATATAGACATGAAGTCCGAGTATTAACATACTAGAAAACATATTTCTAGTACAATTACATAATTATAAAGATCACAAAGAATGCGGAAACAATTTGATTTTTACAAATATTGTCGAGCAGATTAAAGAACTTGAAACGGATGGAATAATTATTTTTACCGAAAATTCTACTGAAAAAGTTAACTTTGCTTTATTGCACATTTTCGGAGACAACTTAGGCCTCAACACTATTTTAGGATACACTACGAGTTTCAATTCTAATTATTCATGCCGGGTTTGTCTATCAGATAAAACAACTTTACAATCTCAAGTTGCTGAAGACTCTAAGCTCATACAGACAATTGAAAGTTACGCGATAGATGTGACCAACCGCACTAACAGCATTTGCGAAGAATGTGTTTTAATTCAATTCCTAATTTTCATGTTCTTAATAATATCAGTTTTGACCCAATACACGACATTTTCGAAGGAGTATGTCGTTATGAGTTTGGAAAAATGTTGTAAATATTTATTATCGATCAAAAATTATTTTCATTAGAAACATTGAATCATCGAATTCGATATTTTAATTACGGATTGCAGAATTCGAAAAACATTCCGACTCTTATAACTATGGATGCTCTCAAGAAAGGATACATCATATACTCAGCAACCGAAATGGCATGTTTTTTGTATTATTTCGGATTATTAATTGGTGATTTAATCCCAGAGAATAATCAAATTTGGAAAATTTATATACTTCTTCGTAAATTGGTATCAATCATTTTATGTCGAGAAATAACGAATGAAAACATCGATTTGTTGTCAAAGCTGACGACTCAACACCACAAACTGTACTGCACAATTTTCAATGAAAACTTAAAATATAAGCATCATGTTTTATTACATTACCCGTATGTTATGCGGCTAACGGGGCCTATTCGAAACATGTCGTGCATTAGGTTTGAAGCAAAACATAAAGAATTAAAAGCTAGTGCCAAAGTTGTTACTTCTCGAGTAAATCCTACTTATACTTTAGCTCTCAAGCAACAGCTACTGTTAAATTATCGATTCATTTCGCAAAAAGGATTTTGTAAACGTATCGATATGGGAACTACATTATGTGATCAATTGATGAATATGAACGTCTTTGATGATTTCAAGACTGTCGTGCCTTCTGAGCTTATAAATAAAGTTAAATGTTTATCATGGGTAGAAGTTAATGGTACAAAATATAAACCAAATATGATTATCCGAGTAGATAACGGTGATCACAATTTCGGTCAAATACAATTTACTTTGATTGATAATAAACATAATGCATACTTTATATACAAAGCTATAAATACGATACGGTTTGTCGAACATTATTATGCCTATATGATTACAGTATCGAATTTTTGGGGTTTTGTATCTCAAAAAAAATTAGTTGAATACGCTCCCTTAAGTATTCATCTATCTGCGACCGGTATGAGTTATGTTCCAAGGATACCTTAGATTTTTATAGTATTTACTTATTGCTTATCATATAGCACAGATATATGTTAAAATATATGTATTACATAGTGTATCTAAATAAATAGAGTATATGTGATATCAATTTAGTTATATTTTATTAAAGCAATACGTCTTTGTATTGCTACCAATTGTATGAAATACAAGAGCCATCAATTTAGTTATTCATCTGTAATTACTATCAATTTAAAGTGAAAACATTTTTACTTCTATGAAATAACGATATATTCGTCAAAATGACTTTTTTTAGTGACAGATCAAATATTATTTCCAATGGAATGCGTTTTTATTTGCATCAAATAAATATGAATACTGATCGCAAAGTATAGGATTGAGAGAATGCACAGTTATTTGAGCCAATCTTATCTACTTTTCGTTAAAATGTACTCGATTAACTCGAATAATTATGCAATCTTCTCAATTCTATACAATTATGGTCAGCATTCATATTTGTTTGATGCAAGTAAAGATGCATTCCATTGGAAATAATATCTGATTCTATCACCAAAAAAAGTCATTTCGACAAATATATCGCTATTTCATAGAAGTAAAAATGTTTTCAATTCAAGTTGATGCATAATTCTGCTGATCACAAAAGTTATTGCAATAATTGAATACTTACTTTAGAGGAGTACAATTACAATACATTTCAATATTTTTTTAGTTCTGTCAACTAAAGAAATTATTTCATCAATTATACCTTTGTTACGTCAGAATGAAAAAAAAACAATTAATTTCATTGATTATAATATTCTATCAATTACAAAAATCATTACGGTAACTACATGTTTATTTTGTGAAAATAAATTCGTAATTGATTTGAGTGAATACGTAATTCTATAAACTATAACTTTTTTCTCGCTAACTAAACTTGTATTTTAAAGAATTTAAGTTGCAATTAAATCAAATCTAACAGAAAATTTCCAACTATGTATAGTATACTTTTGATAATTGATTGCGTTTTAGCAATCAGAAAAAATATATGAGGAATAAAATATAATATTGAAACAATTAATTATAATGTGGATATTGCAATAGCAAATATTATTGCAATAAGTAAATATTTCAGTGGCACTATATAATGAGACATTTCATTGGATCCACCTATATTTTTTTTTATCCAACCACTTTTTTTCTCAGTGTATAACACAATTATTTTAGTATTATGTATTTTTAGTGTTATATAACTTTCACTCCTCCATTGTGATGTAAAATTGTGTTTATTTTTATTATTTGAAAAAGTATGCTACAAAATAGAATTTCATTATGACTAATTTAATAATTTTGTTATTACTATTTTAAAATCGAACAAACTCATAATTTCTTTTCTTCTTACAGTTTGATTCTAAATCTTCAGAACTTTCACTGTCGCTAGTCAGAATCTTTCTCCTTTTCCTTCGTTGGTCTTTCCCACGAAAAACACTCTCTTCAATAGAAGTGCAATTGCTGTCTTCAGCTTTTTTTCTTGCCAGTTGCAGAGTTCCTGTTGAATATAATAATTTATCTTATAAGAGAATTTATAATTTCTATTTTTATTTTAGTAATGAATAATCTTAACTAAGCAATAGCAAAATTTATTGTAATAGTTTGCAAAAGTATTCATAAAAGTAAAATATATACCATAAAACCCTTCAACCTCTATGTCATAAATTTCCCATGTTTTCGGATCAGGTGTTACGTTGCGATTAATGTATTGTGATACATTTTTAACTTTGGGCCACCAGCATTGATTTTTCTCTTCAGTGAGCCATGATGATGATATCTCTGAGTAATCGTTGCTTCTTATAAAGTGCACTACAGCATAGGAAGTCATTTTTCTTCATGCAGTTTTTATAGCGTACTACAAACATGAACTCTAAAATTTCTGTATTACTATTACTACTTTTCTTCTTATAAGTGTATTATGTTAATAATTATGTATAAAAGGCAATATTACAAGATCTCTAGATTCTGTTTCAATAACGACATTCTTTTCACACAGTTGATTTACATTCATTGAATCGATAGCAAACATGTCAGTTTTAGATATCAGAAGAATAGATAAATCGTTGGAGTCACAAGGCGTATTAAAGAAGAATTTCCATTTTGTAACACATTTACCAGAGAAGGAAATATGATTTTGATATAAAATTTGTTCCACAAACATTACTGATCCATCATGTAGAAAACAACAGTTGTCAAATTCTTTCGCAGATAAGCTAAATCCTGCTAATTCTACTTTCTCGATGATGTCATTTTGTGCATTTTTGAAATGAATAATGGGGTATACTTTTATTTCATTTTTTTTTATTATTTGTGTTGCTTCATATAGTCTGTTGAATACTTGTTCTAAATAATTTTTTCCTGTATGTATTTTACTCTTCAATTTATATAAATAATTTTCAAATTTAAAGGCACTAAACGAATCCAATGGACCAAACAAGGCCACATTGTTTGAAAGATGTACAAGATTATGTACATTGTATGAAATATGTTGCACACCATATAGTTCACCATAATTTTTAACAAAATAAATTAATAATTCCTGTGCATACGATCGCTGACTAATACACATATGTGTATGACAAAGTATTCTAATTGATACACTTAAGCATAGAAAATGCTCATAAATACGTATTGGTAAAACATCTTTCAATAATACTGGTCTTGTGTAAAGTAAAAACAAACGGAACTCAGTAGCTTTCCATCTATCGATTTCAAATAAGCTTCGAGGATATCTAGCGAATTCTCCAGTTATGAATTTGTTCATATTTTTGTATGTATCTGAAGTACTTTGTAGTAAGTGTGATTTTATTCGAACATGCATTTTGCCTCGTAGCCAGAATTGCAATAGTCTTTTCATAACTCCTAAGCATACTAAATGCATGTAATCCAAGAGCAATTGCGATACCAAACCAATACCTGTATTTTCAAGTATAGATGATATACGGTGATGCTCAGGCTGCATCCTGTTCCTGAATGACATATCTGTTCGAAGAGGGCATTTAAATTCTGGAAAAACAACTCTATTTTCAATAAATTCACCTTTGCATATACATTTTGTACAGCCAAAGTATCCTGTATGATTCTTTACGCCAGCAATAAAAGCTCTTGCTGGTGCATCGCACACAAAGGCATTCACTTTTACAGGAATAAGTCTTTCACCCATAAATATTCTACATTGATCTCTTATACGCAACATATCTGTAACTAATGGCGGTAAGAAAATATTTACATTTTCTGGTTTTCTTGTACCATAATAAATTCCAATTGGGAATGGTTCCGTATACAAGGCGTTGTCCACTAGAGCAGCTAAAATAGGCCAAAATTGTTCAGAAGAACTTTTGGACACAGGTAGTCCATCTATATTAAAATTTAAACAAATTTCCTGCGGCAAATTAACAAAATGTTTGTATATAGAAGCTCTGATACCTTCTTCTAAACCAAAATGTATATATTTGTCTTGTTGAAAAATATGCATGATTTTCGATTGTACATTTCGTGGTGTTTTCATTAAGGATCTTATATCTTTTGGTAAATTTTTGTGATGTTCGTGTTTTCTCAAAATTTCTAAAAGATTATTTGCTGCTGCATGACTTATATTATATTTTAAAATTCAGGAACGTATATCATATGTGATATCATATGTCGAAGCCTCTTGTATTTTTACAGCAAAATTTTCGTTGCTTTCGATGTGCATATCACTTATTGTTTCGAAATTACAGTAATCATTTTCGTGTGTCGTATCGTTATTATTCTCACTTTCATGTTCAGTACTATTATTATTTTTAAGATTTGGCATGAAAGCGGCATTACTAAAATTCGTCGATGCATTTACATTTGATTCACTGAGTATATCCACATTTGTGAGGTTAACAATGCGTCTACGCTGTTGGCGAGCTGATAAATCACAGAAATCTTTTCTTTTCGACATTTTTACGCACTCGAGACTATATTCTCAATATAGTAATACAGAAAGTGATAAAAAATCTATATTTTACCTTAGATTTATTGCAATCACATGCGCGATAACTTGCGAATAACTTATATATGCGCGACACCACACTATGCACAATTCGCCCTATCACGTGCAATTTAGATTACATTGCTTATATGTATATATCAGATACTATTGCGATACATATTATTACACAGATACTGATACGTATCAGATAGTAGTACAATTATGTATATCTTATATGCTATTTTTATAATATATGAGATGTATTAGGCAGGAACGCATTTACGTGTCATATACCTAAATAAGTTACATATCAATGATACTTTCCTGATACTTTCTGGTTATGTAACAGGAAATATCAGTTACATGTGCGTTTGCTGGGTAGAGTATGACAAGGTATTATATCACAAATACGTAATTTAATACAGTCTCATCGGAATGCAATTCCTCATGTAATGTAAAATGTAATACTTATTAAAATTACCCGTTGTCGGCTGTAAATAGCATTTCTTATAAACATAATATTTGACTTAAACTTAATTAACTACTTAAACTGCATTTCATATTGCAATGTAACTCAAAAACTAAAAGATTTTTAAAACTTTGGTATGTGAAAGTATCAACAGGTAGTGAAAGTAGTAGGTTATGTCTCCTTTTGATGTGCATCACGATCATCAGGCAATACCTTTTTTTTACTTTCTTGGTCATATCGCAGCTTGCTAAGGCGGAACCACTCGCTTGTTGTAGTTTCGAAGTCGTATTCGTCGACACCCTTGGCTCTTAAAATATCTAAAACATTCAATAGTTTAGTTAATATTACAAATAAAATCCTTTTCCAATTTAGGCAAAGAATAAAAATATGCAACTTGTTAAAATAGCTCACCTTTAGGATGCGGATGCATTTCAAATCGCACATACGATAATTATTCCCGCGACCACACCAAGAACAAACTATGCCGAATTAATTTGTAAATAAACGGCTCATACATCGTTGCACCAAATTTTTGCAGACTTTTCCTCCGATTTTGCTCATAAATTCGACCTTAAAAACAAATTTAATGAAACTATAAAATCATTTACACGTAATTAGATAAATAATAAATTAAATGTAATTTAACATACTACTACTCTTATGATAAATATTATTTATATACAAAAATTAACTTATAAAATTCGCTCTTGCTTCAGCACTTTCCATGTTTTCCTCAAACCTTTTAAGATTCTGTACAGAATTCGGAATACAGATCGGAAGTATATCATCGAATATATTCATAGGCTCTTCCGCATTAATAATGCCTCTTTTCAAAGTTTTCAGTTTTTTGTCGATGCTTTTTATACTTAATTCGTTTTATAATTAGTCGGAGATGTTACTATGCGCCATGGATATCTGCATGATTTAAGGATAATATATGCTGAAGATGGTCCAAAGCACAGGACCGAACCGTACAAAATAAAAAAACATTCCAAACATTAAATTTGCGCACTGATTTCCGCGCTAGGCTCTTATTTAGCCCGTTCTTTCCTAATATTGTTCAATATCAGAGCCTTTATCTCAACATTATAGTATATTTATTTTTTTAAATTAGGTTTATAATAATGTAATCTGATAATACATAATGTATATCCGATAATACATAACTTATTCGATAATTTATAACTTATATAACATTGTATAATATAATATTGTTGTTTAATAAATTATATCAGATATTGTTATATTAAATATTATAAATAAAATCTTATATAACATGAACAAATATAGACGATTATAAATACATATATGTACATACATATACATGCGTGTGTATAATATATACATGGTACTTATTGATCACAGGTACAATCATCATTTGTGAAAAAAAGTGTTATGTAGAGAAATTTTTACACCAAGAGCAAATAATGATTCCAGTTGCAGCATAAATATCAAATGTTGGTTTTGAATAACTTTTGATACAATTTATTAAACAATAATGTTTATATTATACGAGGGTGGTCTGAAAAGTTTCCGACCTCAACGTGAAGATGACAACACTCGTAAATAAAAGCTACTGAATTTCGTTGTTCATCTGTTGACAGTTACTCATCTAAAGTTTCAGCCATTTTGGACGCGCAGTTTTTATGTAACAGTCGTTTGAGTGAGTTGGTGTGAGTTTTTTTGTGAAAATGGACAAAATCGAGTATCGAGCTGTCATTAAATATTTGTTTTTGAAAGGCAATACGCCTACGCAAATCAAAGATGAGTTGGATTCTGTGTATGGGGACTCTGCACCATCATTTACCACAGTGAAATTTTGGGCAGCTGAATTTAAACGTGGCCGTAAGAGCTTGGGAGACGATGAACGTTCGGGACGTCCAAAAACTGCAACTACCGACGAAAACATCGCCAAAGTTCACCAAATGGTGCTAGACCGCCGAATTAAAGTGAGAGAGATAGCAGAGGTTATGAACATGTCAAAAGAACGTGTTTGTCACATATTAGATCAACATTTAGGCATGAGAAAGCTGTCCGCGCGTTGGGTGCCGCGTTTGCTCACGTTAGACCAAAAACGTGTTCGAATGAACATTTCCAACGCTCTTTTGACGCAGTTTAGGCGCAATAAATCCGAGTTTTGGCGCCGATTAATTACTGTAGATGAAACTTGGATACACCATTATACGCCCGAAA
Organism: Lasius fuliginosus; assembly: GCA_949152495.1. Taxonomy (NCBI): domain Eukaryota; kingdom Metazoa; phylum Arthropoda; class Insecta; order Hymenoptera; family Formicidae; genus Lasius; species Lasius fuliginosus. The sequence goes on along the minus strand of OX424454.1, from coordinate 11,686,828 downwards.
CAAAAATACAATCCAAACAGTGGACTGCAAAGGGGGAACCGGCTCCAAAAAAAGCAAAAACTGTTTTTTCGGCTGGGAAAGTGATGGCGACTGTTTTTTGGGATAGTCATGGAGTTATTTTAATCGATTATCTTCAAAAAGGAAAAACCATTACAGGAGCATACTACGCATCATTACTTGACAAGCTGAAGGCAGAACTTGCGGAAAAACGGCCACATTTGCAGAAAAAGAAAATCCTGTTTCACCAAGACAACGCACCGTCTCACACCTCAGCGGTTGCCATGGCGAAAATCCACGAATTATCGTTTGAACTGCTTGACCATCCGCCTTACTCACCAGATCTAGCCCCAAGCGACTTCTTTTTGTTCCCTCATCTAAAAATTGCGCTCGGAGGACAAAGATTTTCGTCAAATGAAGAGGCAATCACCTTCGTGAACAATTATTTTGCAGAGAAAAATGCCGAGTACTATTTTGACGGGTTACAGAGATGGGAGCATCGCTGGGAGAAGTGTGTAGAGTTACAAGGAGACTATGTTGAAAAATAAAAAAAAAATTTCAGAAAAAATGTGTTGTATCTTTGTTAGGTCGGAAACTTTTCAGACCACCCTCGTATTATGCATTATTATATAAGTTATATGTTACATATTATCGGATACATTGTATTATCAAATGTACAAAAATAATATATTATAAAAATAGATTATCGTTAATCCAAGATCACAAGATTCCTTGTTGATTTCGGACAACGTTGCTGTCAAAAAAATAACATTCCTTGGAAAGCTTGAGAATTCATTCGCAGAAATGAGGCGAAAAGGAAACTTTTCTTTGTTCTTGAACTCAAATATAAATATATTTATAGTATTCGCGCCGAATATCTTTATGGAAAAAATTACAAGTGGAATAAATAAAGAGTAATGGCGTGGCAAATGATGGTTAATTCAAATAGTTACTTCATTCGAAGTCAGTTATTGTGATTTATTATGATCAAACACAAAAGACGCAACTGAGTTACGCGTCACACGACTCAATGTCGTTAAGAATCGTTAAGATCGTTAAGAACAACGTGAACGAATAGTGAATCTTGAAGTACATATATAGTACATACGAGACAATCGTCACAGTTGCAGTTTTTAATGAAACAAAAGATGTAGCAGATAACTACATGGATTTAATAATACTTTGCGTTTTACTAGTGACAAAAGTGATGGAAAATTCATAATTCTGTAATTTTCGGATTGTCTGTAATTCGCTCGAACAACAATTATATTATCGCACATTTCTTTTTATTTCATTGCTTTTCTACTGAAATATTAAGAGGAACTACGGAGGAAGACTGATAACATTTACATATATTATTGCTTTCAATGCAATCGAATGCATATGTGTTATTTTACAGCATTGTCATTAACTTTCATCGAAAAGAAGTGACTATTTACTTACCAGAAGTTTTATAATTATATTATATGCACATCTCGTGTTCAGTCATAAAGAGAAATTTTAAAAAGTAATGTTGATATCTCGCGATTGGTATACTGAATAGATTTCAACAAATGATATAAAAAAACATTGATTCGATTAGCACATCTGTATGCAGAATATCGAGATTGCAAGCAAGCTAATTGAGCGCAAGCATCTATAAGAGGAGAAAATTTTTATGTTAAGATGACATTATGTGTTTTGCTGAAAGTGTTAATGCTAGCGAAAGCGGTCTTTTCGGAGAATTTGGGGAAAACTGTGTAGCTCCGACCAGCCTCCAGGAAAAGTGCCTCCTTTCCATGTGCTGGGGTCTAAACTTCATGCAGATAAGGAATTTTTTTGATAAAGAAAATTGAATGTTATTACAGACAACAAATTAGACGTAACTAAAACTGTATAATACATAACTAAAGTTTGATGTTATGAAAGAGGATGTATAAAAATTCTAAGTATAGTGTCACATTTAGAAATAAATGTTATATAATATTAAACTTAATTGCGATAATAATTATATATTTTAAAGAAATTAAAGAAATTTGCATGTATAACAAGACTGCTATCAAATATTTAAATAGAAATTCAAGCATCGATATAATGAAACTTCGAGTTGTATCAATTGTCTCGAAGGTTAATCAAAGTTAAATCAATAATATGTTCAATAGCTATCACTTGCAATCAACACGAATTTATATGCGATTTGTCATTCAATATATATATATATATATATATATATATATATATATATAGCTATTGAGTATATTGTTAATTATAATAAATTGTAAAATATATACATATATACACACATATATTTCTTACGTAATATCTGAATATAAGAATGTAAAACTATCTCTTATATATATTGTTACGTCCCTGGTTTGCATTCCCTGTGCGCATTTCATCCCCTGAGCATCATCGTTAGGAGGGTTGTTTATTAACAATCGGCATGCGGCTGTTTTCCGGCGCCACATTGGTTTTCGGGACCGAGCCGTCGTATCGCGAGGACGCTTTCTCCGACGGCTACGAATATCTATTTCTTATACCTCGTGTATATTTCCATTGTCTATTAAATCCGCTTCGTATCCTTAAACGTGTCTAATTATTTCGGGCGCGTGTGAGAGAGTGTGTGTGACAGAATCTCTTTTACGAGATTCGCTAGAGATCGTCCGGAGGACGTAACAATACACACACACACACACACACACACACACACACACACACACACACATATATCTGGATATAGCAAAAATGTGTTAAAGTTATGCAGCTAAATTATGCAGATGTTTTCGAAAAATTAAGCCTATCTTAAACATCTTTATTGAACGTTTGCACGATTAAATAATATGTTCTTTAACTGATACACATGAAAGAGTCACGGCCTTCAAGTACGAGACGAGCGGTAACGAGGCTTAACTTTTGATGTGCTTCGTGGACAAGATGAGCAGTGAGGTGATTCTCTGTGTAATCCTGGCAGGCGCGGCGTAGGGTTTTATCTAAAATGGCACCCACTATGATGATAAGCCGGCAAGTGTTTTTAATGAAATATTTATGCCACGATCAAATTAACAAAGAAATTATGAGAGCGTCGCGTTTTTGTTCACCGATATGATAATGATCAAGCATGGTGGCACATAAATATCGAACAAGTATTGTAATAGCTGAGATTGCTTCAGCACGAACACAACCTCGAAACAAATAAAGTTAACTATAAAATCATAATGTAATCTTTAATTAAGTATCGCATGTGTGATTAACGTACTTAAGGTTTAAGTTAAAGTATATAAATTATTTCAGATCGCTAGTCAGTAAAATAAGAGTAATTAAAAATTTTTGACCAAAACTAGCAAATATTCCATTTATTGATCATCACTACGTTTCGACCATTTGGTTGTGGTCCTTCTCAAGAGGGAGATAGCTGAGATGTTTTTCATCAAAAAACTAAATAATAACATAAACTCACAAAAGGACACAGAGAGTTTAAATGACATATACAATAAAATAATTAAGGTTGCTTAAAATAAGTCTATCGTAGAAATTTCAATTTACTTTGACGTCCTTGCTGACACGCGGATTACTGTTGTTTAATTTAACTGCCGTTTAATTTTAATTTTAATTTTAATTTCTGTGTGGCCACTCAGTGGTACAATGTAAACTAGACAAAAGATGTGAATTTTTGCTTATATTGTTTTACTGTAAGTAATAATATTATAATTTGTATCCTATGCATTGACAGTCTATGTATGCAATTTGTCGCCTTGCTTTTGTATTTTTGTATTTTTGCATTAATTGTATTGTAGTTTCACTTGAGAAGGACCACAACCAAATGGTCGAAACGTAGTGATGATCAATAAATGGAATATTTGCTAGTTTTGGTCAAAAATTTTTAATTACTCTTAAAGTATATAGCTCAAGTAACATCAACGCATGGATTATAGTCACTTACCAGTGGAATAGACTTGCATGCAGTCATCTGTGTAATTTTTAACGAGCTGCAACTCGATATTTGCTGCAACAAGGGACAATTTGATATTTCCGTTCACAACGAACATGGAAATCCCATTGAAAGATCATTTCATCCGTCGTGTGTGATACTGTTGACCGAGTTATTTCGTTTTAGCATGAAATACTATATAGCATAACGTTTCAATAGTTTATTTGCACGTTAAATTCATTAAAAAATATTAATATTTTGATATATAATTATGTGTATGTTTCTTTAATTACTCGTTTGAATAGAAAGTTAATTATTAAAATAATTACAAAACGTGTACGTAATAATACATAACACAGTAATAATGTTATGTATTATTGTACTCTCAAGCATAATCAAAGTATATATGTATACTTTTTAAAAAGAGGTAAAAAAAAGGCGCCAAGTACACGCGCCATAGTTTTTGTGAAAAACTTTTATATGTATTTTTTAATCTGCACAAGTAGTGTTATTTTAAACCATAAAAAATATTTTACGAATTATTTTAAAATTGTGTAAAACATTTTACAAAAATAATGATACAAAAAAATTGCGCCAACTAAAAATAAAAGCATATAAAACTATTTTAACCAAAAAAAGTTGTACAAAATATGTAGTTGTTTTAATTTCCTACAAAAATAATATCAAAAAATTGCACCAACTGAATAAAAATTTATTATAAACTTTACTTATTTTATTATTTCCAATATTAAGAAAAATTATATTTAATACATTGCAATATAATTAAAGTAGTAGGGCGTATAGCTAAAATAATTATTTTATAATTAACTAAGTGCACAATTATAATTTACCAATAACCATATATATTCTAAAAAGTTTAATAAAAAAAAGATTATATAAGACAAATTAAAAATTCATACAAAAATTAATAATTAAAAATTAAAACAATTAATAAATGTACAAAGGCTTTATTAACGAGCAGATAATGGTTAAAGATTAATAAATGTATTCTACAAAATTTGATACATGATATACAATATTCAATTTCAATTTCACGATACGTTTCGACACTTACTTGTGTCTTTTCAATCGCTGTGTTACTTAGTTACAATTTGTTCATGTTCATCGTATTGATTAACAATTGTGGTCGGAATTTAAGTTAGTCAATCTATATAATAAAATGAATAAAAGTGAATAATGTTATAAACTTACAATGAAGTACGTGATTTTGTCAAGAAACGCTCGTAAACTTACATTAATATCGCAGTAGCACTCACATATTTAAAATTTTTATCTTAGTCTGTGTGTATGATATTCTATTATGTGATATTATTAAATGTATGAAGAGTCCCTCTGAATCCGCTTTTTATATTCTTAATTACAAGGTGAACTTTATTTATGTTGTTTATTTTGTCGAGTAATGGAAAATATGTCTTATCTAATAAATCTGTGTCTTCTTGAAGGTTCAAACTATTTTTTTGTTGTTTGATGTATATAGATTCTGATATTAGTCGTTTGTAATAATTATTCTCATGATCTAAAATTTGAATGCCGTTCCAATTCATACAATGATTCAAGTCGATTATATGTTGTGAAATCACGGTCAAATTTGGCTGATTAATATTTCTTTTATGTTCATTTATTCTTGTGTTCAGTTTTCTCTTAGTCTGACCTACATAAGAGGCGTCGCAGTCATTGCATCTTATTTTATATATGATATTATTATTAGACATATGTTCCGTTGGGTCTTTGTGTAATTTAATGAACCTGTTTAATTTATTATAACATTTGTAACCTGGTGAATATTCTGTTTGTTTGAATGTTTTAATAAGATGTTCAGAGAGACTCTTGATATATGGAAAACCTATGAACTTTCTTTGTGTCTTTCCCATTTCATTAGTATCGTCATTCTTATTGTAGTTTTTTGATGTGGTTGTGAACATTTTTTTAATTCTTATGTTGATATATTTGAAAATAAACGATAATGGGTATCCATTTTCTATTAGCAATTCAATGCAATATGTTATATTTTTTGTGTGATATATGGGATCTGAAAATAGTATTGCTCTATCTGTTAAACCGAATATTGTGCGTATTTTATGGCAAGTTGGATGATGTGAGTAATAAGAAAGGTATCTACCGGAGAATGTGTCTTTATGGTACCAATCAATTTGTAATCTGTTGTTTTTACGGATTAAATTTAGATCCAAAAAGCTTAAATTATTATTTTTTTCTTTTTCAATAGTAAATTTAATTCTTTCGTGATATGAGTTAAATAAATTTAATATTTTCGTGATTTCTGTGTGTTTGGCTGCCATTATAATGTCGTCTGCGTATCTGTAATAAAATAGTATACTATTTTTGATTTTATATAGAGCTTTGTTTTCTATGTCCTGGAGTACAATATCTGAAATTATTGGGGATAATGGTGAATCCATGGGTGTGCCGTAAGTTTGTTTGTAGATAGTGTCATTAAATTTAAAATAACTTGATGTTAATATAAATTGTACCATGTTCATAAACTCATTCTGTGGTAAGACCGTTTTTTCTTTAATGTAAGATCATCTATTGTTCAATCCGTTTATTGCTAAATCTATGGGTGTGTTTGTGAACAAAGCACAACATCGAATGAACACAAAGAAAATTCATTATCGATATCAAGATCGGAAAGAATATCGTGTAACTGAAAACTGTTTTTTATGAAGCTACGTGGTTTTGGTAAACTTTTAATTAATATATTGTGTATTTAATTAGCTACTTTATATAACGGACTATTGATGGATGAAACAATGATGCGATAAGGAATGTCTTTTTTATGGATTTTAGGAATACCGTAAGCTTTAGGTAAATCTAGGTCGCTAGATTTGAGTGCATAATATTTTTGTTTCGTTATGTATTCTTTGTTTAGCCATCTTTTTAAGGTGTTATTAAGATCATTTTCTAATTTTTTAACTGGGTTTTTATTAATGATAGTGTAAGTGTCCTGTTCGTTTAAGATTTAACATCGAAATTCATTAAAGAACACCCCAATATAATATTCACTCGTGCCGACAAAGGTAATATAACTGTAGCCATAGAAAAAGGCATTTACATGAATAAAATGAAGAACATGCTAAACGAACAGGACACTTACACTATCATTAATAAAAACCCAGTTAAAAAATTAGAAAATGACCTTAATAACACCTTAAAAAGATGGCTAAACAAAGAATACATAACGAAACAAAAATATTATGCACTCAAATCTAGCGACCTAGATTTACCTAAAGCTTACGGTATTCCTAAAATCCATAAAAAAGACATTCCTTATCGCATCATTGTTTCATCCATCAATAGTCCGTTATATAAAGTAGCTAATTACATACACGATATATTAATTAAAAGTTTACCAAAACCACGTAGCTTCATAAAAAACAGTTTTCAGTTACACGATATTCTTTCCGATCTTGATATCGATAATGAATTTTCTTTGTTCATTCGATGTTGTGCTTTGCTCACAAACACACCCATAGATTTAGCAATAAACGGATTGAACAATAGATGGTCTTATATTAAAGAAAAAACGGTCTTACCACAGAATGAGTTTATGAACATGGTATAATTTATACTAACATCGAGTTATTTTAAATTTAATGACACTACCCAGATAGCCAAATCTGTTAGAACAGATTTTCGAACACCCATTACAAATTTTGAAGACAGAAAGACTACAGTTTGCATAGAGGGATTGATATATTCGATCATGTTGCCAGCATGTCAGCAGACATACAACAAAATCTGTTCACATAACTGGACAACAGATCGTCAATAGAAACCGAGCAGAACTTGTTGATATAATTGACGGCACATTGATAGCAGAAACCGAGCAGGATCTGTGCGGCGCAATTTTGACAGCAGATTGATAACAAAAACCGAGCAGGATCTGCGCAATAAAATTTGATATCGAATTGTCGGCAGAAATCGAGTAAAGCCTGCTGATGTAACTGATGGCACATTGATGGCAGAAACCGAGCAGGATCTGTACGGTGCAATTTTGACAGCAGATTGATAATAAAAACCGAGCAGGATCTGCGCAATAAAATTTGATGTCAAATTGTCGGCAGAAATCGGTTAGAGCCTGCTGACATAACTGACGGCAGATTGATGGCAGAAATCGAACAGGATTTGCTGTTTTAAATCATGCATAATTTCCGGTATTGTGTGGTGTTGTTTGGAGATTCTATATAATAAGGGCCATTCCAGAATACATTGAAAATGTCCCGTTGCCAGTTGCAAAATCATTGTGATCCAATCAGCGTCGAACTAGCTTGACGCTAATTGGATTGTAATGATTAGGCAACTGGCAACGGGACATTTTCAACGTATTCTGGAATGGCTCTAAAAATCTTGCCATCAGGTTATCTAGGCAAAATTCTGCGAGAGAAAAGGATATACATTTACCATTTCTCTCTTTAACCATTTATTCTGATTTTTGACGAGTTCATGCATGCTCAATTATAATACTTTATGTAATACGTAAGTATTTTAATTAATTTTTTATAATATTTTATAATTAGTATTTTGTAATACAAGAAGTATTTTAATTAATGTTTTGTATGTTTATTTTCTTTTGAATTCATTTTTATTTTGTTAATCTTTATAATATACTAACTACTAAATAAAGATTAATATAAGGAATTTCTTGTTATATATTTTGTTTTACATAAAATGATTATAATATTTAGTACTTCTAAAACGTTTATTTATTATTTATGCTGAAATATAACGTTTATATTAATTGTAAGATTTGCTTACTTCAAATATATGAATGGGAATTGCCCAGATGTAGAGGACCAATCAAAACTGCATATCACATGGAAAGACTCCCCAGACAACACCACGTCCAAAACCGGGACATAAGACGTCTTAAAGATGTCTTAAAGACGTCTTATGATACGATGTCTAAAAGACATCTTAATCACGTCTTTAAGATGTCTTATGTCCCGATTTCGGACGTGGTGTTATCTGGATCTTTTATTGGTTTTTAGTGTTGATTTCTTGCGGTGTCGATTGTCGGTTGCTCATTATTCTTTTTATTAGAAGTGAGCCACATGGTCAGGTGATTTTCGAGGTAATACTTCGTTTCTTTTTATATGTAGAATATATAATATTATAGAAAATAAAATGCAATTTCTAAAGAAATCTCTTCATATATTTTTTATATCATTGTTTGGACACGTTTCATAATGAACGAGAAGACTAACAAATTTGAGGTTATTTCTTTTTGACAATAACTGTGTTCCGATATTCACAGTATACGTGACAAAAACTATAGATTTTCAGTACTGGCAGTGAATATCGGAACACAGCCGATGTCATACATGTAATTTTAATCCACCAAATTTAGAATGGAATAAATTAATAAGATCAGAAAGTAAAAATCGAATATGTTGCAGATGATATTTGTTGCAAACAATATAAATATACTGCAGAATATGAAAACAGGTGATACTTTGTTGCATAGGTGTTTAAATCTTCCACATTTGTCGCGCTACACGTGAAAATATCAAGCTTATTTGTCAAAAAAAGGATTCAGCCCGCCAGTGAATGCGTCAGATGCATATACAATAAGACAGCTTATATTTGGTTGTTAGCGACATTAATATTTTACATAATGTGATATCTCTCCCGATACTTGAACCTTTGACACCACAAAAAATGGAAAAATTGTCACTGCTGATTATGTTTTGTCTATATTGTTCGATTGTAAATGCAATAGCATCAAGTATAGTTGGCATAACAAATGCAGTATCTCCTAAATGTAGTACAAATACTGCAACAAACAATCAAGCTAACCAGAATGCAAAAATCGAATGAAGAGTATGATACTTTGGCAATTATAGTTGAAAAAAGTCTATTTATTATTAGAAATATGGGGACAAGTATCAAACATTATCAAAAATAGCACATGTGCGGGAGGACATGTAAGTAATTTCTATAAATAACATCTATTTGTTACTTTAGATGTTATACACAAAAATTTTATTTATTAATTGTATAATATTGTAATTTTCAATATTTCCAATTTCTATTATATTAATTATTATTAAAGTCTTAATATATAATATTTCATTAGAAAAAAAATTGAGTTTATATATATTTATTTGAAATTAAATTTTATTTATAGATTCTACAAAATCATTTACTTATTGGAGAGTGACAATCTTAATATAAATCATCTGTTGTTTTATTTAGCTAACTATTAATTATAGAAAGGTAATGGATTATTTTATAAACATTTATATTAATTATAAAAAACTAATAATAGCTTATTACTCATGTACATTTTTTGCTTCTTGCAGGCTTGTACATTGAAAAGAGTACAAAAGCATCCTTTAGAAGGAGATGCATTAAATCAATCCGATTCTACTATATATTATGAAGATCTTTTGAGTTGCTCAGAGAACTCTACTGATAAAGGTATAAATATATATACGATATGTATTATAGGAGTAAATTAAAATTGAAATTGACCAAAACTAGCAATTATTCCCTTTATTAATTATCACTACGTTTCGACCATTTGATTGTGGTCCTTCTCAAGTGAATCTACAAATTAATTAATACAAATACAAAGGTGATACAATGTATACAACTTGTCAAAGCATAGGATAAAATTAACAGAGTTATTTTAAAAACAGAATTACAATACCATTACTTACAATAAATCGATATAAGCCAAATTTCACATCTTTGTCTAATTTAGATCGTGCTCATAAGTGGCAGTACCGAAATTAAGAATTAACAGGCAGTTAAAATTCCCGTTGAACAAGGAATCCATTGTGTCAGCAAGGACGTCAAAATACAAACTAAATTTTCTTTCGATATACTTATTCTAAGCGACCTTAATTATTTTATTATAGATGTCATTTAAACTCTCTGTGTCTTTTTGTGAGTTTATGTTATTATTTAGTTTTTTGATGAAAAACATCTCAGCTATCTCCCTCTTCTTAATATGTTTTTCAGTGTGTAGAATGTTAAACTTATTCCAATCGAAATCATGTCCAAATTCAGACCGATGTTTGCTAATAACCGAATGTGATGTAACATCTAATTTTATATTTTTCCGATGTTCTTTAAACCTAGTGCTGAGATGTCTTTTCGTTTGTCCTATATATGTCGCCGGACAATCATTACAATCTATCTTATATACGACGTTAGTCAAACGATCATTAGACAATTTGTCCTTCCCATTCTTAATGATAGAATTTAATTTCTTTGGTAATGTGTGGAAAACATCAACGCCAAATCTCCGAAACGAATGAGCCATGTTTTCACTTAAATTATTTACATACGGTAACGTCATAAAGGGTGTTTTTTCAACCGATTCGTTTAGTTCGTCATTATTTTTATTATTTTGTTCTAGGAACCTGATTCTTTTATATATATAGCGTTTAATGATATTTGATGGGAAATTATTATTTGCAAGAATCTTTCTAACAATTTCTAAATTTTCGTGGTGAAATCGTTCGTCAGATAATAATATGGCGTGGTCAACCAAATTGTAAATAGTATTAATTTTAAATTTTAGGGGGTGACACGAATGAAAATTTATATATCTACCGGACCCCGTCGGTTTTTTAAACCAATTTGTCCTAAGTTTATTATCAAACCGGAGAACTGTGGTATTTAGAAAATTTAATGACGAATTAGATTCAATTTCGTATGTAAATTTAAGACGTTCATGATAGTTGTTAAAAGTAGATAATAAAACGCTTATTTTGTCATTAGGAACTATGGCAAAAATGTCATCCACGTATCTATAATAAATGGGAACAACAAAATCCAAAGAACTTAAACACGCTGACTCGAGATCATCCATTACTATATCCGCTAAAATCGGAGATAACGGGGAACCCATTGGACTCCCAAAGATTTGCTCGTAAAAATGTCCCTCAAAGCAAAAACACGTCGAATCAAGAATCACTTCAACTGCATATAAAAATTGTGCAAGATTAAATGATGTTATTTTAGAAATATCGTCCCAACGTTTTTCGATTCCTTTCAATACTAACTCTTTCGGAATGTTAGTGAATAAAGACGTGACATCTAAAGATATCATTGTTTCATTATCATTAATGATTCTATCCTTGACAATTTTAGAAAAAGACTATCCATCCTTAATATGCGAGTTAGGCTTCCTAATTGCTCGTTGTATGATACTATGAATATAATTGGCAATGTTATATCCCGGGCTATTGAGTGTCGAAACAATAATGCGTAAAGGTAATCCGTTTTTGTGAATCTTTGGGAGTCCATAACAACGTGGTGTATTCCCGTTAGTGCAGTTCAGAAATTTATAAGTTCCATCGTCAATCAGATCATTCGACAACCAAGATTTTACAAGTGAATTCAATTTGTTAGTCAACATATTATTCGGATCTCTTTTGAGTTTTTTATAAGTAAGAGGATCATTTAATATGGATTCCATTTTCCGTACATATTCACTTCTGTCCAATATAACCGTTGTTTGTCCCTTGTCAGCTCTAGTGACTAATAATTCTTTGTTATTATTTAAAAAACTTTTACACAAAAACCCTTTCTGGATAAATCTATCTATGTAAGAAATGTGATTTTTATTACGAAGGAAAGTTTCGAGAGAGTTAACAATTATATTTCTAGCATCCGATCTATTGTTGGACGGTATTTTAGAAGAAATTGCTTCAAAATTTTTGATTAATCCCAGCGCGTAATTTACTCTATCGTTCTTATTCGATTGTTGCAAAGGAAGTGCAAAATTTCCACCTAAACTTAAAATATTTGTTATTGTGTCAGGAAGTTTCGTATTGCTGGCATTAACCAACCATTTCGAATTATCTATCTTACTAAACAAATTATTACATTCCTTGTCATAAATTCGTTTTAAATTATTAAATTTATTAATTGCGTTATTTTTTATTTTGTATTTAAAATTATTAATTCTTTGTTTGCTGAATTCAAAAAATTGTTGAACAATGTCCTGAGGTAAGCAATCTAATAAGTTTTTCTCAACCGACAATATTCTTGATCGTAAATACTTTATATTAAAATTCAAATCTTTAATCTCCAAATTTAGTAATTTCAGCTGATTGTATTTAATAATGTTGTTAAGTTTCCGTTTAGCGTTATTACTATGAAACCTGATGTTGAGTTTTAGGTTTCTAATGTGTGAAGGCATTAAATCATACCTTCTACAACGTAGTAAGAAGACAAGTTGTTGTTCTGCTGCCATGATTCTCTTATTATAATTAATCCATGCTTTTAACGTGTAGGTGGTCTTGTTGTCAAATTTAGTTGAGATATATTTAAAAAAGCCATTAATACGTATATTCTCCATATTCAGGTCCAGGAGTGTTATCAAAAATATCAAATATTATTTCAATTCGCTAGTCAGTAAAATAGGAGTAAATTAAAATTGAAATTGACCAAAACTAGCAATTATTCCCTTTATTAATTATCACTACGTTTCGACCATTTGATTGTGGTCCTTCTCAAGTGAATCTACAAATTAATTAATACAAATACAAAGGTGATACAATGTATACAACTTGTCAAAGCATAGGATAAAATTAACAGAGTTATTTTAAAAACAGAATTACAATACCATTACTTACAATAAATCGATATAAGCCAAATTTCACATCTTTGTCTAATTTAGATCGTGCTCATAAGTGGCAGTACCGAAATTAAGAATTAACAGGCAGTTAAAATTCCCGTTGAACAAGGAATCCATTGTGTCAGCAAGGACGTCAAAATACAAACTAAATTTTCTTTCGATATACTTATTCTAAGCGACCTTAATTATTTTATTATAGATGTCATTTAAACTCTCTGTGTCTTTTTGTGAGTTTATGTTATTATTTAGTTTTTTGATGAAAAACATCTCAGCTATCTCCCTCTTCTTAATATGTTTTTCAGTGTGTAGAATGTTAAACTTATTCCAATCGAAATCATGTCCAAATTCAGACCGATGTTTGCTAATAACCGAATGTGATGTAACATCTAATTTTATATTTTCCGATGTTCTTTAAACCTAGTGCTGAGATGTCTTTTCGTTTGTCCTATATATGTCGCCGGACAATCATTACAATCTATCTTATATACGACGTTAGTCAAACGG
>OX424454.1:11569886-11672586 GCA_949152495.1 Lasius fuliginosus | reverse complement strand
CCCTACTCTCACCCTGAAACGAGATTCCCCAAGTACTCTCTCACATCTCTTAACTAACCCTTCCCTCACCTCCCTTTCCTTTAACGCCCTCAATAATTTCACTCTATCCACCGAATCAAATGCCGCCCTTAAGTCCACAATAAATAAAACTAGAATCCCTCCCTTCTTACTAATTTGTCTGTTCATTAAATAGTTCACCACATAAATATTATCCAAAGTTCCCATTCCTTTCCTAAACCCCACTTGATTCGGTGGCAACAATCCCTTAACCTCAACCTCTTCCCTCAACCTCTCCGCCAACACTGTCGTATATATTTTATATATTGACGGCAACAGCGTCACTCCCCTAAAGTCCGATACTTTCCTTTCTTCCACTCTCTTCAATATTGGAACCACTATCCCCTCATTCCATTCACTGGCCCATCCCTCCCCTTTCCACACCCTGTTGCATAACTCCCAAACCCATCCCTCTAGTTCATCCCCTCCTTACTTTTAAACCTCCGCCGGTATCCCATCACTGCCCACCGCTTCTTTATCCTTCATTTTTTCCCACCGTTTCCTAATTTCCTCATTCCTCAAGCTTTCCTCCTCGTCCTCCCACTCTCCCCTATAAGACTCCACAATCACCCTTCCCTCCACCCCTCCAGTAAATCCTTAAAATAACCATTCCATTCCCCATCTCTATTCCCTCCCCTAACCTACCCCCCATCCTCCCCCTTTCCTTCTTAACAATTTCCCACACCTGACCCTCCGTCCTTGCCTTTGTGCTCTCTCTCTATCCACTTCTCATTCTCTTCCTCCTCCTCCTCCTTACAGAACTTCTCATATTCTTTCTTTAATATCCTAAATGTTTCCCCATCACCTCCCTCCCTTTTCCAACGTCTTAGCTCTCTTCTACTCTCCTTTTTCCCTCTCTACATTCCTCATCAAAACCACCCCCTTTTTTAGATTCCCCCCTCCCTAATGCTACAATCCTTTCCCAATATTTCTTTTACTCTTCTCTTCATTTTTCCCATTCCACTTCTATCTCTTCCCTTCCCCTTGCACCCTCCCCAGCTCTTCCCTAAACTCTTTTCTTCCTTCCAACGACCATTCCCATCTCCCCTTCCAAGCTCTTTTTCTTCTATCCCTATTTACCCTTACCCCTTTTACCCAGACTGTTACCGGCAGATGATCCGAGTCAATCCTGTCTCCTATTTCTAACCTCTCAATCCTTTCCCAACCTCCTCATTTCCTATCACACAATCGATCACCGACCGCCCCATTCGCCCCCACGTATGTCCAATTTCCTTACTCATCCTCCCCCCTATTCATGATCGCCCATCCCATCTAGCCCTCCAGTCTACCTATTAATAACGTTCCCTTCCCGTTAACCTTCTTATCCTTCGAGTTTCTCTGCTCCTCCTCCTCCTCCCCTTTCCCCCTTTAACCCCTCCCCCAACTCCTCCGTTCTGGCGTTAAAATCCCCCCAATCAACGTCCTAAACTCCCTCTCCATTCTCCTCCATCCACTCCCTCAACCTCTCTAACTTTTCTTCTATATCCCCTCTCACATAGACCCCCACAATCCTCCATCTTTCTCCCCCTAACTTTACCACTCTTTCCTTCACTCTTTCTCCCTTCTCCCTTCTCAACCCCACAGTTTCGATTCCACCCTAATCCCAAACACCATCCACCCATCGCCCTTCCTTTCTTATTCTTCTTCTTGGCGTGCTGAGCTTCCCAGCTGAACCCTGCTGGCAGTCTTCCCTTATCCTCTCCCATCCCCTCTCCTCTACCCATGTCTCTATTAAAATAATGATATCCTCACTCCCTGAGCCCCTCCCAAAAATCCACATCCTTATTCCCTAGACCTGCTACATTCCAAAACCCTATTTTGCAACCTCCTATGCTTCCTCCTCGCCTCAACCCCTGACCCTACCCCCCTTATCACTGCCCCTCCGCAACTCTCCCTCTATCATCCTTTCACCTCTTCCTCCATCACACCCCTTCCCCTTTTCCCTTCCACCTTTTTCTTTTCCCTCCCCCTCTTCACTCCCTATCAGCCTTTCTCTCATTTTTCCCCTCCAGTCCTTTACCCCCTCCGCAGAATCATCCCAAAACCACCACTTCCCATTAATATTAATTTTATTATGCCCTACCCATACTCTCCCTCCCCTCCGTTCCTTTTCTCTTGCTATCTCTCTTAACCCTCATCTCATTCTCCTCTCCTTCCATGTTAGATCCTCATTCAATCATACCTTGCTCCCTTTTAACAATTTTTTCTTCCCCAATAATTCTCTCTTTCCTCCTCACTCCTTAACCTTCACCACTATCAATTCACTATCTCCCATCCCTCCTGACTTTGTTTTCCTAATCCCTTCTATATGCACTTTCGTTTCCAGCCTTTTACACAGCTCCTCTACCTCGCTCCCCACTTCCCTCCCCTTTGCCTTAAATCCCCTCAGCAGTATATTCTTCCTCTTCTTCTCCCTTTCTTTTCTTTCTATCACCCCCTCCATCTCCTTTAGCCTTCTTTCCATCCTTTTCATCTCTCCCCCTTCCTCACCTCCACCCCTTTCCTTTCTTCCACTCTCCTCACCCTACCTTGTAAATCCACCAGCCCCTTACCTATGTCTTTCACCCTTCCCTCCCCCTCTTCCACCCACTTCCTCTCTAAATTATTCAATCGATCCTTGATCTCCTCCTTTTCGGCCTTCCATCTCTCTTCCCTCAACTTACATTCCTCTAAATCCCTCCTTATGTCCCCTACGCTAGCTTCCAATCTCTCCCATCTATTCCTCGACTCCTCTATCAGCTCCCTAATTAATCCCTCTATCTTCTCCCCCTTATCCCCTATATCCCTCTCCGGCGACCTTACCGTTTTTTTACTCGCTCTGATATCCCTTCCTTTTCTCCCTCCTCACCACTCTTCCCCTCCCCATCCGATTCTCTTTTCCTTTTCACAAAATCCTCCAGATTTTCTAAGCTACCCCCTCTCTCCCTTCCCCCCCTCACCAGCCACCCAATAACCTCTCCCCCGCCCGGCCGCCCCTTCACAATCGCATTCTTCTTCATGTCCCCTTTCAAACTGCGCGCCTACTCACAAGTCCTACTTTCCCGGCTCTCTCGCAGATGTCGCCGCCTCCTTACTAGCTCACTTATTCCCTGCCGCAACCTGTCACCTAGCTTTACATATGTTCTATGCCTAACCGCTACCCAACCGTTCCTCCCACGGTCTTACATACAGGTCTGGAAACTGGTTGCAATTTTAATAGTGGGGGTATGATCGCTTACAGAGTAAAAATTTAGTTCCTAGCATAGCCACTATTCGTCGCTGTGATAAACGTCCTCAGATAAACGTAACCTGAAAAGAGAGAGAGCGAGTGGCACTAGTGCTCTGAAATTCAACGACACGCGCGTAATAGTTATTGTGTTTTTGTTTTTTCGGATAATTCGAGAAATTAATATTGACATATTTTTATTTAAAAAAATATTAAAATTGAAATATACTTATAATATTTGAAAATGACGAAGTGATGTGCAGTACCGAATTGCAAAACCGGCAGTAAAACGGAGAAAATAAAGCGGGCTTTATTTCGCATACCGAAAGACCCAGCTACATGGAAGAAATGGGAAGAAGCTATTCCAAATATAATAAAGTTGCGCTCGACGGATGTTGTGTGTGAAAAACATTTTGAAGGAAAAGACATTTCGCGCGAGTGGATTAAGCTTGATGCAAATGACAAGTAATTGCACGGGTGAGTTAAATAAAAAAATTTTATATTCAGTTCCAAGAGGTTTCTCTTACTCATCATGTATTTTTCTATTGAAGGTTACATACAAGTATCCGCAACTTAGAAAGCAAGCTGTGCCTACAAAATTCGATGATGTTTCATCAGAAATATGGACAAAAAGAAATTGTGAGTCACTGCATGAATATGCGAAGCAAATTTCAAATTCGCAAAATATTTTGATTGGTGAGTTTTCTGAAATAAAAAGTATTTATATTCTATTTAAAAAATTATGGGACGTTATAGTAATTAAAATGTACATAATGAATTATGTAAATTTATTTATTTTTTTTTTGTTTTTATTATAGATGCTACACGTGTTCCTTTGCCAGCTCCAGACATTGATGCAGACGTTAGGATATCATTTTCGCCCATAGAAGTTTTGCCCATAGAAGTTTCGCCCATAGAAGTTTCGCCCATAGAAGTTTCGCCCATAGAAGTTTCGTCTATGGAAGTTTCGAGTTGTAATCCTCTGATAACAAATAATTCGTTAGTTCCTCGGGAGCCTTTCAAAGTATTCCTCATTTCTTCAAATCAACGAACGTGAGTATTTATCCATATATATATTTTAAGAAAAAATTAAAACAAAAGAATTGATTTTTTAATTCAATCATTTTAATTATTATTTTCTTATTTTTTTAAATTCATTTTTTTTAATTTAATGTTTTAATTCTTAATTTATTATTTTAATTAAATCTTGATTTAAGAACTCTGAAATATCTATAAAAAATTAATTAATAATTATAACAATAATAATAATAATTTTATATTTTCTTTATTTTTCTTTATGTTACAGTGTAGATATATTAATAAAAATAAAAAATAAAATATGAATTTAAAATGAAATAAATAAATAAAAAATTAATAAATAAAACTGTTCTATTTACACTTACCATTATAAAAATAACATAATTTTTTTGGGACAACCTGAAACAAGAATAAATAATTTTATTAATTGTAATAAAAATTAAAATAAAAACAACAGAATAATGGTTATATAAAGAGTCTATTAATTTTTGTGGGTATAGAAACTTACCATTCGTCATAAATAACGTTGCTCAACTTTATTTATTGTATATCATACATAGAAATATCGGATAGAAATACGAATATCACTGATGATTTTTCTGCCTATATTCCGGAATCGTGGAGTTGTTGCAAGATGCGCACTGGAATTGTACAACGTATCTTATTTACATACACAATCACAAAAATTGAGAACGGCGAGCATTGTCCAATAACACAAAAGTGTTACAATTGACGTGGATGGAACTGTAAAATATTTTATTTACGGACATCACGTAGATCCTCAAGATATAAAACTCGAACAAGTTTTACAAAAGAAAGAAATGCTTTCTGATATATTAGAAAAATTCAAAGGGATGAACATTTGCAGCGGGTTAGGTGGTTAATATTCATCTTTTATCAGCTGGTATGGTTTATCAAGATTACGTCGATAAATGGAGAAATAAAAACTGTTCTCTTCTCTCGAAGAAGAAAAGATGCGATTTTTGCATGAAATCAAGAAAAGCCATACTGCCACAAACGGCACGGCTAAAGAATTGTTCTACAATAAATCGGATTCGTAATATTTCAAATCCTGTTCTTCGGCGCAAATTATCAGCGATACAAATGAAAGTTAGACGTGAAAGATATCAGAAGCTTCAAGCTAAAGATCGCGTGAAACATCTCATGACATGTATGAAAACACAAGAAGCACAAATAGCAAACATGCAAGATATGACTTTACGTGTTGTGCATGCTTATGAACATTCGATCGGTAGGATATTATAAATTTTTGAGGAAAAACAATATTCTGCCACTTCCGTGCACGAGAACAATACGTAATTATTTCTCATTAATTAATGCAGTGTGGTTTCGATGAACAATTTGCGAAACTCTTCGAGAAACATTTGGCCTCGAAAACTCCACTGCAGCGTCACGGAGTCCTATTGCTCGATGAAATAAATCTTAGGAAATCTGTAGCAGTTTCTACAAAAAATTTAACTTACGTAGGCTTAACGGATTTTGGTGATGACGGACAACAATCCACAGACATAACCGAGCAGGCAACACACGGTCTTGTGCTAATGTTCCAGCCGCTTGCTGATGTATATACACAACCGATTGCAGTGTTTGCTTCTAAAGGTCCAGTAAAGGGAGAAGAACTCGCGAAAATTGTTATAAAAGCTATTTTTTATTTGGAACAATGTGGAGCGATGATCTATGGAGTTATTGCCGATGGTGCTAGCACAAATGCGAAAATGTGGTCGATTTTGGGTATCACAGGATCAATGGAAAATACCACCACTTGGTTCACTCATCCCTTAGACAATGAACGAAAAGTTTTTGTCTTTTCCGATATCTGCCACGTTAAAAATGTCCGAAATCGACTATACAACAAAAAAAAAAATTACGAGTGAGTTATAAGATAAAAATTTGTAGTTCTTTACATACATATATACATGCTTTTTTATAGAATAAGATATAAATATAAATGTAAAAATATAAATGTAATATAAAATATAATATAAAATTTATAAATATAAAATTCTATTCTATAAAATAAAATATTATAAATATTCTATAAAATAAAATATAAATATTGCCAGAGTAAATATATTGACATTATTAATCTCTAGTTTAAATCTACGCATAACTACGTTTATTGGAAGTATTTCGATACATTGTACAATATTGACAAGAATCATCCAGGAAACGCACGAGTTTGTCCGAAAATAACGAACAGACATATTGTATTGGACAATACATCGAAAATGAGAGTCAGACTGGCAACTCAGATACGTTTGCAGATAACGAAAAATAGACTGTTTACTATTTTTGCCGTTTTAAATTTCATAAATTTAAAAATGTCTTATTGTGTTACAGATCTTTAGCAATTCCGTTGCTGACGGGCTCGCATTTTATTTGTCACACGAATGCGAAGGATTTAGTGGGTGCGAAGAAACAATTTCCTTTTGCAAACGCTTTAACGATATGTTTGACGCAATGAATCGAAAGTCACCAAATCAAGGACTCACACCAAATTCTAATGATTTTAAGGTACAAAAATAACCCGGGATAATTACAAATAAAATAAGGAAGGTCGTTCAGTTTTCTATCATTTTTTTATCTTTACTTAATTTTTATAGGTTCTAGAAGATTCACTGCAATGGTTAAATACTTGGCAAACAGCAGTAAAAGAACGAGATATTACAGCAGAAGAATTTCTTACTGTCGAAACATCACGAGGCCTAAGAATATCTCTTCAATCGACCATGGATATTTGTCGTTATTTGATTGACAAATTTGGTTTCAAATACTTGCTGACTGGAAAACTCAACCAAGATAACTTAGAAGTAATTTGTATTTGTTTTATTTAATGATATACCTGATAAATCATTACTTGTTTGTTTTAGAAATTCTTCGGCACCATACGTCAACCCAGATAGCACACCATGTTCTATGAATATTCTAATATAATGCAAATGTTCTTAATTTTGGAATATTCGAAAGAATATTATATAAATATACGTAGAATGTTGCGATCGGAAATCGTATATTTATAAATATTCTAATATAATGCAAATGTTCTTAATTTTGGAATATTCGCATAGAATATTATATAAATATACGTAGAATGTTGCGATCGAAAATCATATATTTATAATATAAAAGAACATTCTCAGAATATTCGTAGAGTTTATTTATTGCACACTTGAAGTGCACATGCGTAGTAAGTCGATTTAGATGTGTAAAAGGACCCTTAAGATCATATGCACCATGAACAAGCCTTTAATAAGGCGGCCATGTATTCGCAATGATAAGTCCTTTTACCGTCATGTCTTCGCGCCATTTCTCTGTGTGTGAATAACATCGTTTTATAATCGGAGGTAATTATCCTTTCTCTTTTATTAATTCTATTTTATAAAATATCTACTAAGGTTTAAGAATATTTTTCTACATATATTTAGTAATATTTTTTATGTATTTAACAAAATTCGTCAGGATAAAACACTTTAAAAAATTTAAGGTTATATTTGAAGAAAGTCATATATAAGATATACACATATATATATTTCTTTTCTGATTCTTATTTTTATGTGGAATTATCTTTATGTTACAGCGTTAAAGGAAGCTTCATTCATTATATTTGCATTCTGTACATATGTATAATAGTTCTTGTTGCATTCTGCATTCTGCACATTGTTTATATATATTCTGCGCAGTCACATACATATGTATATACAAGGAGAGTTGAACACAAAGCTTAAAGTAAGTACAAATCAAAAACTTTATTATAAGTTTTATTTCTGATTCTGTCATTGTTATGTACACATGTATATTTGGCAGGGAAAATTCTGTTATTATTCTGCATTTTCAAAAAATCTTTCTGTTTTAAATTTTAACTTTCTGTTTTAAACTTTAACTTTCTTTCTTAAATTTTAACTTTTTGTTTTAACTTTAAATTTAAATTGCTTGAATTTTTTTGCGGTTTCAGATTTTAGTACCAGCCTTATAAAATTCCATTATAGTAGTATTGTATATAAATGTTAATAAGAATGCCTAAATGCAAAAGAAAAAGTACTTTTTTTAGAAAAGTAAAAAAAAATACAGAAACGTGTTATAAGCTTATTAATAAAAATGTTGATAATACATTAGCCGACGCTAATGTTAATATGACAGAAATTTACAGAATCAATTCAAGTAGCGATAGTAATAGCTTTGACGAAATAAATAATAGTGAAAACTATATTTCTAACAAAAATTTTTCTGACCTTATAGAAGATGATAATAATAGTTTAAATAATTTTGAAAATCAATCTTTGACTATTTCTAGTATTAACTTTAATGCTAATTTACAAAACGATAGTGCAGATAATTTTTCGAATGGTTTACGTGAATGGGCAATTACATACAATGTCTCTCATGAGTCATTAAGAAAATTACTAAGTTTATTGAAAACAATACCTATTCATTCAAATTTACCAAATGACCCTAGAACTTTACTTTCAACACTTCGGAAAACATTATCAAAAAATATAGAGCCAGGAATTTATGCACATTTTGGCTTAAAGTTTGCAGTAGAAAAATTAATTTCTAAAGTGGATGTTTCCACATTATTATGCATTGATTTATTAGTTAATATTGATGGATTACCTCTTAGTAAAAGTTCTAGTAGTCAGATTTATCCAATTTTATGTTCTTTATTTAAATATCCTAATAATATATCTGTTATTGGTATTTATCATGGTTACGAAAAACCCACTAATGTTAATGAATATCTTTCAGATTTTGTTAAAGAAGCTATTCAATTAGTAAATGATGGTTTTGTATTTCAAGGGCGAATTCTACCATTTCAAATTAAAGGTTTAATTTGTGATGCTCCAGCAAAATCTTATATAACTTACTGTAAAGGTCATTCAGGATTTTATTCTTGTACTAAGTGTACACAAAAAGGAAAATATATAAAAGGTAGAGTCTCTTTTATTAAAAATAATGCACCAAAAAGAACAAATAATAGTTTTCGCCGTAAGTTGCAACCAGAATATCATAATGGAGTATCTATTTTAGAAGATATACCAAATCTTGGAATGGTAACGAATTTTTCTTTGGAATATATGCATCTGATTTGTTTAGGCGTCGTAAAAAGGCTTCTTTTAAATATATGGTTACAAGGGAAACCTTCATATAAATTTTCAAAGGAATGTATAAAAAACATATCCGATTTACTTTTATCGATAAAAAGTTATGTTCCAATTGAATTTGTTAGAAAAACGCGTTCATTGGATGAAGTAAGGCGTTGGAAAGCGACAAAATTTAGATTTTTTTTTTATTGTATAGTGGATCACTAGTTTTACAGAACTTAATATCGTATGATAAATATTTACATTTTCTTACTTTACATGTTGCAATTAGAATTTTGATGTCTACAGATTTATACAAAACATATAGTGAGTTCGCAAATTGTTTATTGTTATACTTTATCGATCAATTTAAAGTTATTTATGGTTATGAATACATTTCTCATAATGTGCATGGATTAGCACACATAGTGGAAGACACTAAGATTTATGGAACATTGGATTTGTTTAGTGCGTTTCCGTTTGAAAATTGTTTGCAAGCCTTGAAAAAATTGAAAGTCAGACCAACCATTAGCTCAAATTGTACGTCGTTTACATGAAAAAGATTATACACTATCAGTATGTAATACTATGGAAAACGAAATATTGTTCAGCACAGAGCATAATGAAGGACCTTTACCGTCAAATGATTTTGAAAAAGAATATAAAAATTGTACATTCAAAAACTTTAAATTGAGTACTAACATTGGAAACAATTGTTGTTTACTTAAAAATAAATTTGTAGTACTTATTAATAATTTTGCTATACGCAATAATAATTATTATATTATCGGTAGAAAGTTTGAAAATATTTGTAATTTTTTTGATAAGCCATGCCAGTCTTCGCGATTAAATATTTACTCCGTAAATACTCTTGGCTCTATTTCATTTTGGCCACTAAATGATATTATTAACAAACTTGTTATTTTTCCAAATAATAAGAGTTTTGTCGTTTTTCCTCTCCTTCACGTTTGAATATTATTTACACATAAAATTGATTCTGTAAATTTTTCATTCATAAAATCAAATATTTTGTTTTACAAAGCAATAGTATAATTTCATCATAAGAGTTGATTTTAATAAAACTGTAGAGATGGAATGGAAGATAATTCATTTCCTTGTTGATAACGTTGTTGAGGCTGTACCATCTGCTTGGGTGTTCGATGATGTTTGTTATTGGCCACCTTATAAAGGGTCCAAATTAACACAAGCTATATCATTGTGTATATCTCCAATATTTGGTGAATGGGAGATGTGTCAAATACGACAATTAGTAAATGGACAAATATATAGTAAGTTTATACAATGTTGAATCTAAAATAATTTTTTTTTATTACATTTAATTATATTGAATATTTTGTTTCAATTTATTAACTTATTAAATTTTTACTTTCATGTTTGTTTCAGATAATTTGTTGAAAGCTAAAGCAAAGTGCGCAAAAGCAGAAAACACGTCGGATCTTAATTCAGATGTAGAAACTAAAAGACAAATAAAAAGGAAACGATTTTTTGATGAAAAAAGTTCTGGAGACGATATTGCTCAGCTTCATAATGATTCTATTTCTGGTTCAAGTTCAAGTTCAGACAATTCTGAAGATGATGATCTATCAAATACAGTATTACCTTCTTCACCATCTACAAGTATGTTTTAGCATATATGTAACATTAATTGTGTTTTGTAAGCATTATTGTTCTGTATTTTTAAACTTTAATAAGAAAAGTATAATTTTAACTTTTACAGCTAATGTGAAATTACAATCTACAGTTAAAAATAAATCTATGGTTGAATCAAATACAGTAAGAAAATATACTGGGAAAAAAAATGAACTATCCACTACATCTGCTTACAATAAGTCTTCATCTGAAACCGTTAAATCATCTGAAAAACATTGTGAGAGAGAAAATCGTGAACTGCCCACTACATCTGCTTATAAGTCTTCATCGGAAACTGTAAAACCATCTGATAATCTATCTGGTAATATTAAAAATTACATTCTATTTTTATTTTTGCTAAAAATTGGTTCTACATATTAATTTTTTCTTCAATACATGTATTTTTTCTTTAATGAGCATTATAATAAAATTATCAATTATCGTTTGCTACGTTTAAAAATTTATGTTATCCATATATTGCAAAAAATGTATGTTTATAAAAATACTTTGTTTCAGATAATAATTTCAAAAGACAAGTATTACGACAATTACAAATAATCAATCTGAGACAACAACAATTTTCAGAGGATCTGAGCGTTTTATTAATGAAAGCAAATTCTGAGAAACATGAACCGATATCAAATGAAGATTCTATATTTAAAAGTTATAATTTTCCTTTAAAAGAAATAGAGGAATTAGAACTAGTAGAAGAATTTCTAATTGATGACAATAATTTTAAAAATTTTGTAAGTAAATTTATTTAATAATACATTTTTATTGTATTTATAATTGTATTATATTGTATTTACATAAATTTATTGTATTTTTAGATCACGGAAATTATGCAAATTGGAGGAACATCTTACAAACTTATGGTGAAACGCGTTTTGACGAGAATCATATCTAATGATTTATCTAAAACCTATAGTTGGATAGGTTTTAAAGGAAAACGCAACTTTTCCAATCTTCGTATTTGTTCATCAATATTAATTGCTACTCAAAAAACGCATGGGTGTTCCGAAGCAATGATAGAGGCTATAATAAAATATTGGCTCGTAAAATCTACCGAACGCCAAACAGGCTACGAAAAAAAAAAGAAATCGTAATGTTTTACATTCCAAGTAAAAGTTTTATTTCGTATTTTATTTTAGTGCAATAATTACCAAAGATAAAAAATTACTTATTTGACATTTTTTAAATGATTATTGTTCATTTCTAAAACATCTTAATTTTTTAAAAATGAATAATATTATTTATATTTTCTTTGAATTTTCTTTAAATATACAGAATATTTATTTTATTGTTTTCTTTGTTTTAAGATTTTTATGTATACTTAGATATACTTAATCTTTGGTAGTTCTCTAGATGTACATTTAAGTTGAAAACTTTTGCTAATTATATCATCAATAATTCTGTTCAGTTTCGTGTTCTGTTAAAACATTTTGATAATTATATAATCTTTGGTTCTACTTTTACGTTATTTCAGTATTAAGTTCAACAATTTATATATGTATATATGCAGTGAATTCACTGAGAGACTGTGTCGCAGCTCGGATGAAAACTTCGTTTCGCGCAGGTCTCCGCCCATGAAACGGGTTTTAGCATATAAAGACACCACGCTCTCCTTATTTTGTCCGCCTATGCAGACCGCGGCACGGTCTCTTAGCGAATTTACTATATATATGTGTGTGTACATACACACACACAAAAAACACACACACACACACACACACATATATATATATATACAACAAATGTTTGTTTATATAGTTTGTTTATATAATATAGTTTATTAATATAATTTGTTTATACGACATTTTTGGGAAGAGATTCCGCACTGATAGACTACATCGGGTGCTGGGACTGTCATCCTCTTGGATGACAGAGTCCGCACCGGAGATGTTTTTATAAAACTCGTCGGTGGGTGCTGGGACTGTCATTCTCTTGGATGGCAGAGTCCGCACCGGAGATGTTTTTATAAAACATATGCCTGTGAGTGCTGGGTCTGTTCCTTTTCTAAGATAGAGTTCGCTATACATTAGGTCTACAATAGATGATTTAAACTTTAAGGCTTAAGAAATTGACTAATCATAGTCAAGTATTCTCCTCATACTTGACTGTGATTGGTCAATTTCTTAAGGCTTAGGGCTTAAATTACGTATTGTAGACCCGGCTTTAATAAATTGATATAACTGCTCCGACTATTTTGTTTTATAATGTATAGTTTATAGGTAATTGTAACATGTTAATGTTATAATCATTAATTATATCAATAGAATTTAGTTTTCTGCGTTAAAGTGAAGTTCAAATATAGGTATGCTAATAACAAAATGTGATAATAATAAAATGATAATATAAAAAAATTTTTTTATTATAAAATTTAATTTTGTATTATTATTACCCCCCATAGAATATTTATTTTATGTTCTATGTAAATACAAAGAATGATCTATAGAACATTCTGTAAAATATACTACGCACATTCATCGAACATTCTATTGGAATATTTATAGAATATTCTATAAAACTGTTTAATATATTGTATAGAATATTCGATAGATAATTCTATTCACATTCATGGAACATTTAAAGTAGTGTCATTCGAATATACCATGAACATACTATAAGTATATAAGGATGTCTTATAGAATATTCGAAATATTCTTGAAGAATATTCATAAAATATTCATAGAAATGTTTAGTGCTATCTGGGAATGCGCGGGATGCAACGATCATCCAAACTGTCCTACGTTTTTACAATTATATAAGCTGCTATCAGTATATAGTGTGATCAAGCCACCAAAATACGGCAATTGCACGATTTCATCAGATACGAAGCCGGCGACACTGATCTCTATAAGTGAACTTAAAACTATTTACGGCAACAAATGCGAGGGCAAAAGTGCGAAATATTTACAAAAAATTCAACAAAAACTAGATACAATATTGAAATATGACGATTGGGAGGCAGACGATATCATCGATCCTCCTTCTGAACATGATTACACCCTTTCTCCTATCCTTGATTGTATTATCTACTATGTTACAGGTTTTGTTTTTCTAATTACGTCTTTCCACGTGGTTTGTTCATGGAGCTTGTTATTGCTTATTCAGTTCGCTAAATGTCGACATTCCAGTGAGAAATGATTGGTCGAATTGACGTCGATTCGACTAACATTTCTCGCTGGGATAGAATTCATGCATTCTTTTTAGGGAGACAGGAAATTTCCATTCAAAAATTCGAAACTTATTACAGTATATTTCCTGGTTATCTGTGCAAGCAGGTCCTTAAAAAATATAAATCCTGCGTGGTGTGCGAAAAAGCCGTGAGATTCAAGTCCAGCTGCGGATCTTCGGAATCGCAATTAGTTCAAATGAAATCACGCGGTGGTCTCATTCATGCTAATCTTTATTTCTTTCATCTCATCCGTCATGTAGAAACGTCGTTTGCAAAATATTCCTCTCGCGCTGATGTTTTCGATTTAACTCTCGATGAAGTACTTGACACTTACACCTTCACATTTCCTTGTAAAGAACATGCATGCGAAATCCTGTCTTATGCAATAGTTTACTATATTAGATTAAGAATGCGGCAATATGTTCATCAAGAAAATTTAAAATTAAAAAAGAAATTTGTTGTTCAAAAAAAATTATCTAAATTGACAAATGAATAAATTCTTAAAAATAAAATTAAAAGTGTATTACTTATTAATTATTTAGTAATTATTAATAATTATTATATATAATTATTATATGACAATTATAATAATGTATTAATTATTATAATAGTTAATATATACATATAAACTCTTATTAATAATATAATAATTAACAATTAATTTTTATTATTTATTTAATTATTTCTTAAAATTATTAATTAAATTTAAGATATAAGGATAAAAAAAATGGTGTCTGAAAGATATTCCCCCCCGGCCTCTAACCTCCCTCATCAATGTGAGTAACTCTACCGCAACGACTCCTACCGGCCATTAGAAAACTAAAAAACCGCTTCTGTAAGCGACCTTCTCCCACCATTGTAGTTTCCAGACCTGTATGTAAGACCGTGGTCGCAAATGGCGTTTTGTAATGTGTTAGTATATATATAAAACGATAAAAGAAATTTACTTATTTGAAATTAAAATACGATGAAGGAAAACTATTGTATTGAGATAACTGTATTATTTGTCTCATTAGTAAAACGGTTAAGTGAGAAAATTTGCGGCGTGACTTTTTTCGATTAGACGAAATTAGAAGAAATTAAACGAAGATTATTGGTGGTAGTATAATAAATAGTAAAACAGTAGTATAAAATAATATAAAAGCAATAGAGAGATAGATATTTATTTATTTTTTCCCTTCGGCATTGAAAGGAATTTTACATAAACTTTACAAAGCATAGAATATAATAGCGATCTGTGTATAAAATATATAAGTTTGACATAACAATGCCGCTAAACCTAATAGTTTTTATCTAGTAACTTTGGTTTAATAATTAATTTGGTTTAATTACATTTTACCCAGATTTAACTTTATTTTATTTCCTTTCTAAATCTACTTTTCTGAATTTTCTTTGGTCTTATTCTGTTTCATTGCCTTTACAATTCCTTTCATCCGGCTGATTCCTTTTTCCTTCTCTCCTAATTATTGGTTTATAGATTCATACTTGTATTGTTTCTTATCTCCACGATACAGTTTGTTTATAAGTGCTCTAAAGTTTCGACTTCACTCTGACATATCCTACACATAAAAGTAGTAAAAAGTAGCATAAAATAGAATAACAGTATTATAAAGTAATATAGAAAGAATAATTAAAACGATTATCATATTATCGTTTTTAGCTGTATAGTGGCTATCGATGACTCGACGATAAAATTGATTAATCGTCAATAAGTGTCGGCAGAAGCTCTCAAAAGGCAGAAGCTCTCAAATAAAGAGAAAGGAAGACGAATATGCGCGTGATATACAGGATGTCCGGTAATTCGCGCCCCACCCGCCATGTGCAGGTAGAGCAGGTCAAACCGAGTAAAAAAGTCGTCTTCCATTTTGCAAAATTCTCAATAATAAGAGAGAAATTAATTAATAAAGTTCGGCCAGTACAAGCGCGCGGAGAGAAGGGACGGCCCACTGTGGCGTGGTCACTATGCGCGCGGCGAAAAACGACAGCGTAATGTTATACCGTTGCTACGCGCGCGACCGCGTGACGAAGCGTTGGCAG
Organism: Lasius fuliginosus; assembly: GCA_949152495.1. Classification (NCBI taxonomy): domain Eukaryota; kingdom Metazoa; phylum Arthropoda; class Insecta; order Hymenoptera; family Formicidae; genus Lasius; species Lasius fuliginosus. Next base: position 11,656,322 of record OX424454.1, on the reverse strand, counting down.
ACGCTCTTTGCAAATGAACACGCCTAAGTATAAATGATTGAAAAATAATTAATACAACTAATTTTTTAATATTTTTTGACATTCTCTCTCTCTCTCTCTCTCTCTTTCTCGTGCACGGAGAGCATTTTCTTTTAGAATTTACCGAAAATCATGGTAATCGTGGGACAATATGGTATGGAAAGAATTTTATGAGAATTTTTCTGATTAATATTTATCGCAATAAAAAATAATATCTATCATTATAAAATATAAAATATGTTTAATTAATTTTATAATACAGTTTAGTATACAGTTTAATAAAATTAGTCAAACATATTTTATATTTTATAATGATAGATATTATTTTTTATTGCGATAAATATTAATCAGAAAAATTCTCATGAAATTTTTCCCATACCAATATTGTTTCACGATTCGCATGATTTACAGAATTCTAAGAGAAATGAATTTTAAATAAATTCTAAGAGAAAATTCTCTCTGTGTGGAACAAACATATTATGCTATCGTTTCCGCACCACCTTGTGGTAGATAGCACGGCGCATTTTTTTTATAGTGGTATCCCCAGTAGATCTAATCCACTCTCATAATTTAATGCAACAATTGTTCAAAGTGCCGTCCTCTTTCTCGTAAGCACAGTTCGGCTTTTTGAGTAATGTTGCGCGTCGCACGATACACTATTTCCGGCACGATGGTGTTAAAAGCTGCGAGAATTGCTTCTTGTATTTCCGCTTCTGTACCATGCCGCCGGTGTTCGACTAAATCTTTAATATATCCCCATACAAAATAATCTAATACATTAAGATCTGGCGATCGCGGCGGCCAGATGATTGGGCCACCTCGACCCATCCATCTGTCTGGATAATGCGCATTTAGAAATTCACGTGCCTGTCGCGAAAAATGCGCAGGTGCCCCGTCGTGCTGGAAAATTAGTTGAAAATTAGTTTAACACCATCGTGCCGGAAATGGTGTATCGTGCGACGCGCAACATTAATCAAAGAGCCGAACTGTGCTTACGAGAATGAGGACGGCACTTTGAACAATTGTTGCATTAAATTATGAGAGTGGATTAGACCTACTGGGGATACCACTATAAAAAAAATGCGCCGTGCTATCTACCGCAAGGTGGTGCGGAAACGATAGCATAATATGTTTGTTCCACACAGAGAGAATTTTCTCTTAGAATTTATTTAAAATTCATTTCTCTTAGAATTCTGTAAATCATGCGAATCGTGAAACAATATTGGTATGGGAAAAATTTCATGAGAATTTTTCTGATTAATATTTATCGCAATAGAAAATAATATCTATCATTATAAAATATAAAATATGTTTGACTAATTTTATTAAACTGTATACTAAACTGTATTATAAAATTAATTAAACATATTTTATATTTTATAATGATAGATATTATTTTTTATTGCGATAAATATTAATCAGAAAAATTCTCATAAAATTCTTTCCATACCATATTGTCCCACGATTACCATGATTTTCGGTAAATTCTAAAAGAAAATGCTCTCCGTGCACGAGAAAGAGAGAGAGAGAGAGAGAGAGAATGTCAAAAAATATTAAAAAATTAGTTGTATTAATTATTTTTCAATCATTTATACTTAGGCGTGTTCATTTGCAAAGAGCGTCTGCCAACGCTTCGTCACGCGATCGCGCGCGTAGCAACGGTATAACATTAATGCTGTCGTTTTACGCCGCGCGCTTAGTGACCACGCCACAGTGGGCCGTCTCTTCTCTCCGCGCGCTTGTACTGGCCGAACTTTATTAATTAATTTCTCTCTTATTATTGAGAATTTTGTAAAATGGTAGATGACTTTTTTACTCGGTTTAACCTGCTCTACCTGCACATGGCGGGTGGGGCGCGAATTATCGGACACCCTGTATATATGTACTGTATCTATACGTGCTATAAGCCCAGCGCGCATGTCAATAGTATATTACATAGGTCTGCGCGTTCTCCCCCTTTTATCGATAACGAATGAATAGCATAGCTCTCTTTTGCGTTAGCCACGAGGCAGAGAGCACGGCACGCACCTTTCTTAAGTATAAGTAAATTCATAAGCAAGTTACAAGAAGAGCTGTTCTTATTTCCTCCGTTCCCTCGAGTCCAAGTCACGCGTAAAAATATAACAGTGGCGACGATGGGATTATCATCGTGAGATCCCAAACTACAACACAGATACACCGGCACGACACGTGCTCCGAAACATACACGTGGCAAGTACAGCGACTCGATTATCGGCCATTACCCGGCAAGTATAGACATTTTTTTTCCTCCGGTCTTGTTCATACGAAATGCCGGCAACTGCGAGCACGAAGCCAGCGATCTTAGGATCATTTGCAATCGAGGCATTTGATCCAAATGCGACTACGTGGAAGCGTTGGCTGCAACGCCTGCAGGGTTCTTTCCTGGTGTTCGGAATCGAGGCCGAGGCACGTGTGCCGTATTTGCTCCATTACGTGGGGCCGGCAGCTTTCGATATTTTATGTGACCGACTCGACCCAGCAGACCCGTTTACACAACCCTACGATGCAATAGTGCAAAAATTGGAGGAATTCTACGCGCCAGCACCGTTAGAGATTGCTGAAAACTATAAATTCTATCAACGGAAGCAAATGGAGGGAGAATCGATGCAGCAGTTCGTAGTCGTACTACATAAATTGAGCATTCACTGTAAATTCGGTGATTACCTCAAGACAGCCCTCCGAAATCAATTAGTTTTTGGTCTACTCAATAAGAAGACTCAGGCGCGTCTCTTGGAAAGGAAGGATTTGACCTTCGATGAAGCGGTCAGCGTGGTAGTGACGATGGAACTATCCGAGAAGAGTTTGGAACAAATGAAGACAGGTGAAGCGAGTACAACTCAGGCTAGTATTGAATACTTAAAAGCGGGTAAGAAATCTACAAGTAAAAATCCTATGGAGAAGCGTCGAGAGATTGAGTCCGGCAAGCAGCAATCGACGTCGCGTTCTAAGCGAGACACAAAAACCAATGTAAAATGTTGCAGATACGGTAAACCACATTTAGCTTCAAAATGTACACTGAGCCGTGACGTGCGTTGTCACGGATGCGGGAAGCAAGGGCACCTACGAGTCATCTGCTTCGGAAAAAACTCCATTGCCAATCAATTAGAAGAAATTCTGCAATTAAAGCACGTAAATTACCGAGATAAATTTATGGCTACGCTTGAGGTAGAAAATAAAAGAGTAAAATTTGAAGTGGATAGTGGAGCGGCAGTAATGAGTAAGTACGAAGTAGCACGTCTCTTTCCAGGAACGACTATACATCATACAAATTTACAATTAATTTCGTACTGTAATCGTACATTACGTAGTGTAGGGTTCATTAAAGTACGTGTTAAGTTCAATTCAGTAACGAGAGAGCTAAATATATATTTAGTAAATGGCGAAAGAAAACCACTACTCGGTAGAGAATGGATACGATAGTTGTCAAATGAAACTGGTTTCCTGCTTAACAGTGCTTCATTAAATACAGTAGCAGTAAGTTCCAAAAGTAAATTAAAATTCCTAATCGAAAAATTCAAAAAGACATGTACTTCTAAATTATCTGCAATCACTGGTATTCAAGCTGCATTGACGTTAAAACCGGAGGCTACGCTTGTTTTTATAAGAGCGCGATCCGTACCTTTCAAATTGTTGCCATTAGTGGAGCAGGAATTAAATATTAGAATCCGCGGGCATTATAGAAAAAGTTACTACTTCGAGATGGGCAACCCCCATAGTTCCTATATTGAAGCGCGATGATAGCGTTCGTATATGTGGTGACTATAAGGTCACTGTTAATCCACATCTTATCATTGATAATCATCCGCTTCCAACTACAAATGAACTATTTGCAAAATTAGCGCATGGAATAAAATTTTCAAAAATTGATCTAAAACAAGCGTACCTTCAATTAGAAATTGCTCCGGAATATCGCGAAATATTAACTTTAAGCACTTGCAAAGGCCTTTATAAAGTAAATAGACTCATGTACGATATAGCTCTTGGGCCTGCAATTTGGCAGCGAGAAATTGAAAATATACTTCAAGATATTGAAGGAGTCGCCATTTTCATTGACGACATCATCGTTACGGGAGAATCTGATGAGATACATTTATCTCGTCTTGAAGAAGTATTGCATAGATTGCATCGGCATAATATACAGCTTAATTGGGAAAAATCAGAATTCTTGCTAAATAAAGTTAGTTATTGTGGTTATATACTAGATAAAGAAGATATTCACAAGGAGAAATACAAAATGGAAGCCATTAAAAATATGCCTCGTCCTACAAATGTGTCTGAAATTCGTGCTTTTATAGGAATGGTAAATTACGGTAAATTTATTCCACATTTAAGCACTATTTTGCATTCGTTAAACAAATTGTTGAGTAAAAATACTCCGTTCTCCAATGGATACATGAATGTGATCGAGCTTTCAAAAAGGCGAAGGACGCTTTTGTGAGCGACAAGGTATTAGTACATTTCGATTCAAAATTACCTCTTATATTAGCTACAGATGCTAGTCCGTATGGAGTTGGCGCCATTTTGTCTCATAAATACCCGGATGGGTCAGAAAGAGTGATACAATACGCCTCTCAGGCTTTTTCAACTACACAGACAAGGAGGCTTACGCAATAATTTTCGGGGTAAAAAAGTATTTCCAATTTCTTTACGGAAATAAGTTTACATTAATAACGGATCATCGTCCGTTGGCACAAATCTTTTCACCAGTAAAAAGTTTACCAATTTATTCGGCAATGCGTATGCAACATTATGCAATATTTCTTCAAGGCTTCAATTACGATATTCAGTACAGGAAATCCGAGCATAATGCAAATGCAGATTGTTTATCTAGATTGTCAGTTAATGAACACAATTCTATAACCGATGTAGTAGATGCTTTTCAATTAGAATTAATAAGTACACTTCCAGTAACCGTAAACAAAATTGCAAAAGAGACTGAGAAAGATACAGAGTTATCGCTATTATTGGAAGCATTGAAATCAGAAACCAAGTTCATAAATCTAAATGTTTTCAATTAAATCAAATGGAATTTAGTTTACAAAACGGTATAATTATACGTGGGCATGAAACAGTTATTCCAAAAACATTGCGTACAGTAATACTAGAAGAATTGCATTCAGGGCACTTCGGAATCGTAAGAATGAAGAATTTAGCCCGACATTACTGTTGGTGGCTCGGAATAGACAATGATATTGAGAGGTTGGTAAAAAATTGTGCAGACTGCAAAATGTACATGAATAATCCTGCAAAAGCAGCTGTACACATTTGGCAACCAACCACTGCACCTATGCAACGTGTGCACTTCGATTTTGCGGGTCCCTTCTTAAATAAAATGTTCCTTGTTATGGTGGACGCATTTTCGAAGTGGCCCGAGGTGCATAATGAAAGACATTACTACTAAAAGTACAATTTAAAAATGTCAAATTTTTGCATCATATGGCATACCTCAAATGAATTTGTTACCGATAATGGGAGAACTTTTACCTCCCTCGAATTTAAAAAGTTTCTACAATCGCAAGGCATACATAAGTTTACAGCACCGTATAATCGCCACCAACGGTCAAGCGGAACGATTTATACAAACACTTAAGCATTAAAGCGTACTCACTGTGATTCTTCGAATCTCGACGTAGTCTTAAGTAGAATTCTATTGCAATATAGAATCACCCCACATGCGACCACAAATAAATCTCCGGCAGAAATATTCTTAAATAGAAAATTACGCACTCGCTTAGATCTAATAATACTAAGCAAACAAACGGAAAATATAGCGAGTAATCCACAAGTAGGTAAATATTTTATATGCGGGGAAAGAGTGGCATGTAGAAACTATACCAAAGATTCTAAATGGAAATTCGGTACGATTACAAATAGATTAGGGAAATTACATTATAAGATAGCCTTAGATGATGGACGTTCCTGGATAAGGCACATAAATCAAATGCGTTCTATTGGTAAAAATACTCCTATTGTAAACGATGATACTAAAAATACTGATTACTGGGAAATAAAAGGCTCTAACGATGAAGACGAAAATAATGAAAATATTCCTCGAGCGGAACCTGTCCCCCCCGAGACAACCCAAACAGATCGAGCAAGCACAAGAACAGATAGACGCACCGCCACCGCCTCAAAAGGATCCTCAACCGCAGCAAATGCAGTAGACTCCGAGGCGCTCAGTTAGAAAAAAGAAGCGCCCAGATTATTTAACGCAGTATAGGCTAAAGTAATGTAAACATACAATTCTAGAATATAAGCGTTTTGTATACTGCGTGCCGTGCAACTCTATCATTAATATGCAAGAATTTTTAAGTGAGGAGGGTGATATATATATGTACATATCTATACGTGCTATAAGCCCAGCGCGCATGTCAATAGTATATTACGTAGGTCTGCTCGTTCTCCCCCTCTTATTGATAATGGATAGCATAGCTCTCTCTTGCGTTAGCCACGAGGCAGAGAGCACGGCACGCACCTTTCTTAAGTATAAATAAATTCATAAGCAAGTTACAAGAAGAGCTGTTCTTATTTCCTCCGTTCCCTCGAGTCCAAGTCACGCGTAAAAATATAACAGCGCGCTATAACATTTTCTAAAAATATACTCTTAAAGCGATAATCTTGAGCTTAATTAGATTTCTTGGCTGTCATTTCTCGACGATATATGACGATCGCGTATTCCATCTAGATTAGTAAATCTCAACGAAAATCTGACGTAGCTCGAGCGCACACATACGAATCTTGCAACACGGATCCTCGTGCTTTTTTCGCAAACGTCAGGTAAAACGTTTGCCGTACAGGAACGTTGAGTTAAGAACTAAATAAGTTTATGTTATCAGTTTGCATCTCTGACATTTAATTTGCGAAACATTTTTTTCTTATAAATTATTTAGAATAAATATAAATTATTTATGATTGCCACTTGCTTTGTGTCTAGTCTCTCTCATGTCTGTGTGTTAAAGAAACATAAAACAATTTCTACGTTATTTATAATCTCTGAATAACGAAATATTAGTAAAACAAATGATTTGAAATAATATTGAATGTATTATGTAATATTAAGGAAAGTAAAAGCAATATCTGGTAATTATATATAGAGAGATAGGGGCTAACCCCCGATTTCGATAATTTTGAAATATGTTATCAAGGTCATCACCTTGAGTAATGTTGTAAAGGTTTTAGTTGGCGGTTGTTGCTTATTAAAAAGTTATTAACAAAGAAAGTATAATCAATGGTAAATATTGCGTTTAACGGAGCAACGAGATACGGTTGTAACTTTGACATATGTTGTGAAGATCATCACCCTGAATAACACTCAAAAGTTTTTAGCCGTCGCTCATTGTTTATTAAAAAGTTATTAACAAAAAAGTTTACTTGCTGTAATGTCGGTTTAATATTATCGTTATTATACTTCTATGTCTTACAGTTCCACATGGGTTTGCAACTTTCCACGCGAAGCAAGGTCTACTCCCACATCCCCTGCTTTCAGCGCGAAACGAGGTCTATACGTCTATAATTCTCCATAGGTTTGCAACTTTCTATGTGATTTATTCAATAAACTTTCTTTGTTAATAACTTTACTGTTTAATGAGAAATGTTCGTAAATGAGAAAAATGTTCGTTTCAGTATCAGGTAGTATCAAATTATTGTCTGTATAGTCATTGTAAATCAAACTCGTCGCATTGACAGTTGCAAACCCATGTGAAATTGTAAGAACATAGACCTCGTTTCGCACTGAAAGCAGGGGATGATGAGGGTGGACCTTGCTTCCCGTGGAAAGTTGCAAACCCATGTGGAATTGTAAGAACATAGACCTCGTTTCGCACTGAAAGCAGGGGATGATGGGGGTGAACTTTGCTACTGTTGTTACATACACATCAGAAAATTACGTCCTTGAGCACTAACGTGTTAACCGTAACTGGTATGTTCTCCAAACTTCTTTTGTTAATAACTTTTTAATAAATAATGAGCGATGGCTAAAACCTTTTGAGTGTTATTAAGGGTGATGACTATGACAACATATGTCAAGGGCACAGTCGTATCTCGTTGCTCCGTTAAACGAAATATTTACCATTGATTATACTTTCGTTGTTGATAACTTTTTAATAAGCAACAACCACCAACTAAAATCTTTACAACATTATTCAAAGTGATGACCTTGACAACATATTTCAAAATTATCGAAATCGGGAAATAGTCCTTATCTCTATATAATTACCCAATATTTTGCAATATTTATTAGTTGATATTATAATGATTTGCAAAAATTCATTGTTCCATGTAATGATATGCATGCACATAAGAAGAATTACGATTTATTTACCTCTGTACGTCTGATAATATCTACCGAACTCAGTATCGTGTCTTCTATGTTGTCTCTCAGAGTTAAGATATTTTCTAGACAAAGTATAAAGTTTGGTCTATCGTTCATTGCATTCCAGCAACGTAGCATCAACTGGTACAATGCGGGTGGACAGTTGAGAGGTTTCGGCAGCTTACCCCCCTCGCGAACATATTGCAATACTTCGGAATTATTTTTAGCAGGATAAGGCTGCTCACCCAACGACGTGATTTCCCACATTAGCACTCCGAATGCCCAAACGTCGCTTTGTGAAGTAAATATTCCGATCACCAAAGATTCCGGTGCCATCCAGCGAACAGGAAGCAGACCTTCTCCTTTCTAAAACACAATTTTAGCGCAGTTAAGTCTTTTCCTGAAATTGTCCATTTTTGAAGCAAGCGTTATGTATAGATGAACTTAACTTATCTCTCTTCATCTATATGCATATATATAAATAAAAATAGTTTATTTTTTCATATAATCAGCTTAAAAATGTATAATATTATTATACTGCAAAAAATAGAAACAAAAGATTTATCTTTTTTAAATAATTGCATTTACCATGCGATAATAGTCATCTTTGTAAATATCTCTAGCTAGTCCAAAGTCACCGATTTTCACAATACGGGTTTCGCGATTTCTCGCGGATATTAAACAATTTCGACACGCGAGATCTCTATGCACAAAGTGTTGTTCTTCTAAATAGTAACAACCCCGAGCAACATCTTCACACATGGCGAGCAAGTCTTGAAGACGCAAAACTTGCGAATCTGACGGACGCAATTTTCGGCTCTCTCTTAAATAATTCAGTAAGTCACCAGCTTCCATTAATTCCAATATGAGCCATGGTGAATCCGCATCCAAGCAAATGCCCAACAATCTTAACACATGTTTGTGGTGAAAATGGCTCATAAGCTTGGCTTCTTTCAAGAATTCCTTTTTCTCTTGCGAGGAAGCATTTTTTCGTAGCATTTTTACGGCGACAGACGTGGTGTCCAACCCTTCGAAATCTTTGATGGTTCCTTGAAATACCTGCGAAATATTTCCTAATTAACACAAATACACTATTTAACTTTTTATAAAAAATTTTAATTTTTGCAATTATTTTTTTTTTAATTGTCTTTACCTTAAAATTTTCTAATTTAAAAATTAGGGAAAGTCTTCGAGGATATATTTAAGTTATAAAAAATTAGTTTTTACCTTTCCAAATGCGCCGCTGTCTAAAAACTTTGCTAGGATAATTTGCTTTTTTTCGATTATGGTCAAGGCAAATTCGTCCGGATTACATTGTAACTTAGGAGCGTATAGCGCGTTGAGTTGAACGTAAGGCATTTCGTGTAAAGTTGCTAATTCGTTGATCGGAGACAAAATTTGCTCGTTACTTTCTTTGCGTCGTCGGTATACTGTTAGATAACGTTATAATATATTTATCTAATACTATGCATTGCATAATTTAAATCATTTTCAACAGGTAAACTAACTTTTCAGACACTTCATATACAGAGTGTCCCGGGGTTTACCCGTCAAACTGCGGGAGCATATTCTACTAGTGGAAATAAGAAAAAAATGTTATATAAAGTTTGACTAGAAATGCTTTATTACAAAGTTATAAACAAATATTGAAACGGAACATGAAACGTAATAACGAATTTTCCATTGCAGAACATGAAAGATCGAACGTGTTTATCTTATCTGTGTATTCATATCATGTTTACTATCTTTAAACGATTCAATATAATTGTTACCTTTGCATCAATAGCTGTTCGATTTCAATCAACGTGTGAACTAGCAGCTGCCATCAAAATGCCAAGAATGTTTTCAAATGAGGATACACTGATATTCATTTCGTGTACGAATTCTGTGGAGGAAATGCTCGAGCTGCTATACAAGAGTGTCAACGAAAATTTCCTGGCAGAAGAGTACCAGGCAGAACATTTCATGTTCCGTTTCAACCCAGACAGCACAAAAAGGCCAAAAGACATCTTCAAGATGTCTAAAGGACGATAAGACGTCTTTTAGACATTTTTTAGACATCTTTTAGGAACATGTGCTGTCTGGGAATATTTGTTTATAACTTAATAAAGCATTTCTAGCCAAACATTATGTAACATTTTTTTCTTATTTCCACTTGTCGAATATGCTCCCGCAGTTTGTCGGGTAAACCCTGGGACACCCTGTATAAAATCTAAAATAATTTGCAATCAAAGTTCGAAATTAGTATAAATATACTTACAACAGTAAAAGTAGTAAACATTACAGATTACAAGCGTAACGATAAGGCTTAATATTAATGGTAGGTAATATTGCATAGCTGATATTTCGATAGATTCTGTTAAATCAACGACCGCGCTTGATTTACTCCATTCTCCATAGCCGTAAATATTTCTAGCCTGCACTCGAAATATATATTTCTGATTCATGTCTCTCGTAGTTGCCCAGTAATTATCTGTTCCGTTATAATATAAATTCCAATGTTTGTTTTTATCAGTCTGATTGTTTTCTTTGTAATTATTTTCGACAATTATACTCTCCAATCGATACAAGGTCACTTGTGAATCGTGAGGTTGCGCAGGTTGCCATTTTAAAAAATACGTAAAATTTGGAAGTTTCGTTACCGTAGGTATCCCAGGAGCGCTCGGAACCTTTGTCACATCACCTTTGTTACATAAAAGGAGTACAATTTAAATTTTGTTTGTTTTATTCTAGTACATACTTTTACTTAAAACCTTATTTAATTTCTAATGAAAAAATTTTTTTAAACATTTTTAAAGTAAACATATGATATCATAATGTCTTAATTTGCTTACCAAGCGTTTTAAAAGTAAATCTTTCATCAGATGGCCATATGAAGTCTTCTTTGTAATCGGGGTATCTCAGGATTAAACGGAATTGATATAGAGTTCGCGGCAGTAAATTTTTTATATAATAAATTATTTGGTTATTGTTCATCTCAAAGTTGTCCGTGATTTGCCACTTCCGCATCTCAACATTTTTGTATTCCAGTATGTAGTGGACATTCAGATTGAGAGTAGGAATCCACGAGATATTTATACTGTTTGTACTGATCCCGCTCAAAACTAAATTATTCGGTTCCGAGTACATTTTAATGCTCGTGTTCGAACTTTCAGTGGAAAAATTGCTGAAGTTGATTGGATATACACGCACGTATACCAAGTATTCCTGTCCTGGCCGCAGAGACTGGATTGGCAAAAAATACTTGCCATCTATCGCACGTTCGGGCTGATTGATAAGTTGTTTGTCGCGTTGATAAGATATTTTTCGTGTACTATTTGGAAAAAGAATATTCAATATTAATATCCAATGCACCTCGTAATTCACGGCTACGCAGTTTAATTCCTTGGGTGGCATCCAATAAACTGCCGCCAGAGTAGGCGTTAGAACTCGAACCGTTATATCTTCCGGCGCATTGAGCTTGCCCGCAGTAGTTTTCAGTATCACACCTTTGCCGAATTGCGGTTTTATGGATAACTTGTCGAAGTAAAAATTGCTCAGTGCCAACTTTATCGTGTACTCTGTGAACGGCGTTAAATTCTGAATTTCGTAACGCTGTTCGTACGTCTGCACGAATTTCATGGACTTGTTAAGGTCATTGTCCAAACATGTTAAATAATTCAAGGAGATGGTATATATAATGGTAGCTAAGTTGTACTTTTCGCATCCTTCATTGAGAACCGGTTCCGGAAGCCTTACGACGATACTGTTCGCGGTTATGGTCACTTCTTCAACACGATAATCTTTCATGTTAGGTGTCAGACATATCGTCGGGGGATATGGTTGTAAAGATTTATCAAGAGATAAGACTTGACGTATTTGAGACGTTAAAGAGATACCTATTTTTTTTATATGTTTAAATGCGTTTTCTTTGCTTTTGAGAAGAGCATACTTTTTATTTAGAATATAGAATGATTCCTCTTTAATACTGTACAAGTAAATGTTTATCTTGTCAATTGTTAAATAATCGAAATTTGTTTGATTTCCAGCGCTTAAAATCTGGTTACACCTACAACCATAAATGTCCGCTACGAATAAGCGATTTTGCGATGTCCAGTACATTAGTGGCTTGTCAATATTTGTGTTGTCAATCTGCATGGCGGGTGGAAATTCTAGTTTGTATAGACAGAAGCATGTGTTGTCCTCGTTTTTCAAAAAAGGTTTCATGATTTTCCCATCGAAATCCGATTGCATTATACGAATATTTATAATCGAATGAAATTCTAACCAATAAAAATATCTGAAAAATATGCATATTATTCACTACTTATTACACATTATTGCAACTGTATGTCAGAAACTAGTATGTGATTATTTCAACTTTTTACAATATTGTGTGAGTTTATGATTCCATAACTTATGATCTTTAATAAAAAATCTGCATATTAAATCATTGAAGTTATAAGACAATACAAATCTTTAATTAAAAGAGACAAAGTTGTAAATTTTTTTAGATGGATGAAATTTAATGTACCCTCTAGACGGCAGTACATATAAAAATCCACTCATCCTATACATTTTTAGGATATTTTCGTATTTTACTATGCCCATTTGTTGCCACAATGTTAAGTCTAGCTTCATAATATAGATTTTCTCATCGTATACTTGTAGCCAATAAAGATTTCTTGCTACCCAATCGATGCAGAGCTCGTGCGCAGAACTGTCGAGATCAATTATTTGTATGCAATTGTGCAATGTTTTTGTTGCGCTTAAATTAAAATCGCATGTTATTAACTGCCACTTATCAGTGATCCCATAAATCTTATGTTCCAATGGCGAGTAAACGATTTCATTATAGACAATGTATTCATTAAGTTCAATGCTGATCTGTAAATCTATATCCAATACGTTCACACCATATGATTTCCCCCACTTAAGGAGTAATAGTGGTACCGGATTTTCGTGCGTGGTCGACACATTGATGAACTTTGTGTAAGAGCCAGCACCAAATTTGTTATGCGCTTGTACTTTGAAGTAGTACATTGTATGAGGTTTTAAATCGTATACTTTGTGTTGCAATATCTTATTGTTAGCTGGAATAATATCGACACTAGTTTGAATTTTCTTTAGGTTTTCGATAAACCAATACTGGACCCTGTATTTTTGTATCATTCCATTTGTACATTCAGGTTTGTTCCATCTGTAAAACAATAAGATATTTTAATCTTTCATTTTTAGCGAATTTCTGACAGAGTTAGAGCTTACATATACATATACACACAATATACAGGGTGCGGCATTTAAATTGTCACATCTAAATATCATAAAAACAAAGCATTTTATAAAAAAATATTTCAGACCAAAGTTATTAGCTTTTGAGGGGGAAAGAGAATAGTATTATTTATTTTTAATTTGGTGCACGTTTTGAAGGTCATTTCAAGGTCAATTTTATTTTTTTAAGTAGGAACCTAAATTTTTGTAATAGATTCTTAATCTACGCAAAAAAATAAACAACTTTTGTCTGAAACGTTTTTTGATTTGAACATTATTTTTAAAGATATTTAGCAAAATTTAATTATATTATTGCAATGTTTAATTAATTATTAAGGAATTAAAGGATAATAATTTAAATAATCTTGATGTGTGTGTGAGTGAGTGTGTGCGCGTTCGCGTACATGTGACAGAAATTGAACGTACATGAGCAAGTCAAATTGAACAGGTATTTCTCATAAGAACCGGATAAAAAATAACAATGTAATTCTAACACATCCATTTATTTAGAAAAGAAAATTCAATATGAACTGTCAATTGGCACATACGTGATTGCGCAAACATTCATACACATACAATTATTTATTCATTGCAATCAATGCTTTGTAATAATAATCAATATTACTTAAATTATTCTCCTTTAATTCTTTAATAATTAATTAAACATTGCAATAATATAATTAAATTTTGCTAAATATCTTTAAAAATATATAATGATCAAATCAAAAACGTTTCAGACAAAAGTTGTTTATTGCGTAGATTAAGAATCTGTTGAATAGGTTTCTATTTAAAAAAATAAAGTTGACCTTGAAATGACCTTTAAAACGTTCACCAAATAAAAAATAAATAATGCTATTCTCTTTCCTCCTCAAAAGAAAACAACTTTAGTCTGAAACATTTTTTATAAAATGCTTTGTTTTTATGATATTTAGATGTGTCAATTTAAATGCCGCACTCTGTACATGTAAGCTTACACATATATATGTGTATATATGTATATGTATATATATACAGGGTGTCCGGTAATTGACGGATCACCCGTCGTGTGCAGGTAGAGCGAGTTAAACCGAGTAGAAAAGTCCTGTACTATTTTGCAATCTTTGCAATAATTAATGAGAAATGAATTAAACAAGATCGGCCAATCCACGCGAGTTGAAGCGCGCGGCGAGAAGAGACCTCCTACTGTTTACGTGATTCTTGTCGCGCGGCGAAAATAAAAGCCTAATGTTTACGCGGTTGCTCGGCGCACGACAAAGCGGGGAAGAGCACTTTACAAAGGACAATGCCTATGTACGAGCGATGCAAAACGCTGGACCCCCGCGTGGGCTGTCTCTTCTCGCCGTGCGCTTGAACTCGCACGGATTGGCCGATCTTGTTTAATTCATTTCTCATTAATTATTGCAAATATTGCAAAATGGTACAGGACTTTTCTACTCGGTTTAACTCGTTCTACCTGCACACGACGGGTGATCCGTCAATTACCGGACACCCTGTATATATATACAGGGTGTCCGGTAATAATCGCCCGACCCGTCACGTGCAGGTAGAGGCAGTTAAACTGAGTTGGAAAGTCCTGTACCGTTTTGCGATTTTCGCAATAATTAATAAGAAATTAAATAAAAAAGAGCGGCCAATCCGTGCGAGTAAAAGCGCGCGGCGAGAAGAGACCTCCTACTGTTTACGTGATTCCTGTCGCGCGGCGAAAATAAAAGCCTAATGTTTACGCGGTTGCTACGCACGCGACAAAGCGGGGAGGAGCACTCTACAAAGGACAATGGATAAATACGAGCAATGCATAACGTTGGACCCCCGCGTGGGCTGTCTCTTCTCGCTGCGCGCTTTTACTCGCGCGTATTGGCCGATCTTGTTTAATTTATTTCTCATTAATTATTGCGAAGATCGCAAAACGGTAGAGGACTTTCTTACTCGGTTTAACTTGCTCTATCAGCACACGACGGGTGATGCGATTGACTCCGGACACCCTGTATATATATATATATGGTTAAACTTAAAAGAATGAAAGAATAGGAGCTAAGAATTTAGATTATTTACCTGAATGTCACAAAAATATCTGTCTTGTTTAATCTATTGCCGAATTCCAAGAATGTTCTGGGAAATGTTGGCTCGCTTGGAATGCTTTCTGGAGATGGTGTGGTGCTTTCCTGGAATACTTTCAAAATCATACATAATTATATACAAGAATCAAGTATAATTAAGTAAATCTTTCCAGAAATTTCAAAATTGTATACATCTTGAAATTGTATACATATAAGAATTTATATATAAGAATTCTGATTTCAGTAATTGGGAAAATATAAAATAAGACAAACTTTTGAGTTGTTGATAACAAAAATAGTATATAATAAATGAGTTTAATTTTAGATGATAGATATAGATTATGGATAAAAAAAAGGTATAAAAAGATAAATATAACAAGATATAAAGGCTCCAAATTACATTAAATAAGAAGGAAAGAAAACAGCGTCAGGAGCCACGCGCGGTAATTAGGGCGCAGGATTATTATTTTTTTAAAATTGAAATTATACACTTAGATTACACTTAGATCTTTGTGTAAATCATTTATTGATTGAAATTGCAATACAATAGCGTACGTTTTGACCCTTTCTTTGGGTCATCTTCAGCGCAAATTAACAATATTATATACTTAAATATTAAACGGTGGTCGGATACAGTATGTCACGCAAACAGGATATATCGGTGACGCCGTGAATAGCCCACGCTTGGCACACTCAATTATGAAACATAATTGTAATTTAACGTGTGTTGCCAAACTGGACTCCTCGATGGTTAGCGAGACACTAATGTGTCTTTACGACTGTGACAAGGTGAAGCATCACAACATAGGCTTTGAGAACAATTTAGAATATTGTACAATTGAGAGACCGCGTAAGTACTGTAAGCGCGTTATTTAAGTTTTGAAAGCTTATCGATTACTGAAATATATGTGTCTGGTAAACATTCGGTGTCAGTTTGCAAATTCAAGCTGTTTTTTTTGCCTTTTGATGAAAAGCATCTCCGAAATTAATCGCTTGTTCAAATAAGGTTCGTCATCCAGAATTTCAACATCAATCGAATTAAAATCATGATTGAAATCTAATCTGTGATTCATTATTACTGAGCGGCTTGTTGTGTTTCTTCTAATGTGGTTCTTATGTTTCGACATTCTATAGTATGTAATTGTCTACTTGTATGGCCCACATACGATGCATCGCAATTATTGCAATTTATTTTGTATATTACATTACTGTGGGTGGTTTTTGGCCTGACATCCTTATGTGTTTTGATATAATTATTTGTTGCATTTTGTTTAGACTGAAGTAAGAGATTTTAACGTCTAAATCTTTGGTTAAATTTTTGAAAGATTCCGAAATATATATGAGGAACGTATGTAATCGTGAAGTAAGAAGAAGCCTCTTCGGTCGGATTCACAGATTTATTATGCGTTTGTGGTTGTTGAATAAGAATTTTCGGCGTGTATGGAATGTTTGGAAAATGAACTTTAGCGGATATCCGTTGTCTAATAAGATGTTGACGACATTTTCGAAATTCTTGGCATGGAACTTTGGGTGTGATAAAAGAAAGGCTCTGTCGATCAAGCCGAAGACAGTTCCTCTCTTCTGGCAAAGAGTATGTTGAGACAGAAAGTTCAAATATCTCCCCAAAAATGTTGGTTTATGATACCAATCACATATTATGTGGTTATCATGTAGTATTAAAGCGACTTCTAGAAAACTCAATTTGTTGTTTACACTGATTTCTATCGTGAATTGAACTCTAGGATGGAATGAGTTAAACGTATCCAGGGTGTGGTTTAAATTTGTCTCTATGTTGTGATGTTTCACCTTGTCACAGTCATAAAAACACATTAGTGTCTCGCTAACCGCCGAGGAGTCCAGTTTGGCAACACGCGTCAAATTACAATTATGTATTACATAATTGAATGTGCCAAGCGTGAGCTCTTCACGGCATCATCGATATATACCCTGTTTGCGTGACATGCTGTATCCGACCGCCGCGCCTGTCGGATACAGTATGTCACGTAATTTAATATTTAAGTATATAATATTGTTAAAAAATAAGTAAATAAACGGGCTAATAAGAGCCGAGCGCGGATAGAGGCGCGACAGAAAAAAACGAACTTAAAGTTAAAAAACTAATTTATTTCTAATAAACGTTTCGGTCCCTGATTCGGGCCATCCTCAGTAAACTGTACAAACATAGAATAAAATAAAAATAAGAAATGAACAAATGACAAAATTATAGAAAAAGACGGTGAGGAGATGGTACACAGAATTTGATATAATTATAAAAAATGAGAATAAAATTGAGATAAAGAGTAAATAAAAGTTAAAAATAAAATAATACGTACATAAAAGAAAGAATGAGTCAAAAGATGTGTAAGAACCGTGCGGTACAAGTAGGCGAAGAGCCCCGCAACCAATGTATAATCGCAACAGCGTCACCTCTCATCGTTACCAAACGGAAAGAGAACGTTTGTGAATGCATAGCAGACCTGTGTTAATTAAAGAAAAGTTGATCGAGCTAGCTAGGAAGCACGAAAGAAAGAGGCAACTTACCGATGCTAAAAAACACAGAAGCATACGGGACCGTAACATACAATCGCACTTGTATTGTATAATATTGTTAATTTGCGCTGAAGATGACCCAAAGAAAGGGTCGAAACGTATGCTATTCCCTGGCGGAAAAAATTCTACAAAAAAAAAAAAAAAAATAAAAATAACTACGCAAAACAAAAAAACCGTGATAATTCCTATCTAAAAAAAAGCATGTAAAGTCGATACTCGCATATATCGAAGTTTATTGTTGTCGCTTTTCCGCGATGCTGATTGGTTCTGTCGTTGCGCTTACATCGTGAGCGGCTGTCATTGCATATTTTGATAGTTATGTGTATCAAGAGGTTAATAGTGTGTTGAAAGTTATATTCAATACACATATTATTTAGCTGTTTGACATTGTAAAAATTATTTTGACATTTTTTAAGTTAAAATTAGTGATTATATTGAAAATAAAGTGTGTAGTATAGATGAAGTGTGTAGTATAGATGAAGTGTGTAGTATATATTAGAGATTATTAAAAAAGAGGAATTTTTAGGAGATGAACTTCAAAGAATAAGGTAAATAATAATTATATATAAAAAATTGTATTGCACATATTGCACATTAGGTAGTAAATGTACACTATCTATAAGTAGTGTATATTTATCCAAAAAAATTTGTTGTACATGTTAATAATTTACTAATTTATAAGTTTAGTAATTTACTAAATTTATATATAAATTAGTAAATTATTAATGTGTATTACAAATTTTTTTACATTTAGTAATTCATTTACAACATATATAATATATACAGGGTGTCCGGAGTCAACCGCATCACCCGTCGTGTGCAGGTAGAGGCAGTTAAACTGAGTAGGAAAGTCCTGTACCGTTTTGCGATTTTCGCAATAATTAATAAGAAATTAAATAAAAAAGAGCGGCCAATCCGTGCGAGTAAAAGCGCGCGGCGAGAAGAGATCTCCTACTGTTTACGTGATTCTTGTCGCGCGGCGAAAATAAAAGCCTAATGTTTACGCGGTTGCTACGCAGACGACAAAGCGGGGAGGGGCACTCTACAAAGGACAATGGATAAATACGAGCAATGCATAACGTTGGACTCCCGCGTGGGCTGTCTCTTCTCGCCGCGCGTTTGAACTCGCGCGTATTGGCCGATCTTGTTTTATTTATTTCTCATTAATTATTGCGAAGATCGCAAAACGGTAGAGGACTTTCTTACTCGGTTTAACTTGCTCTATCAGCACACGACGGGTGATGCGATTGACTCCGGACACCCTGTATATATATATATATATGTAAAGAAAGTACAGGGTACTTCCTTTGGAATTATCCTGCACACACTCACGGCGCGCAGGTAAAACAGGTTTCTACACACACAGTAAGAGAAAGAAAAGTAAGAGAGACGTGACCACGTGCAATGATTGATGTAATAAATTGAAAAGTTACGAATGTAAAGAATGTAATTGGGGAAAAGACATAGTGAATAATTGACATTTAATGTCGTTTCTCTTTTTACAGGTAAGCCTAGTAAATAGTTGTAAATAGGAACACGAATAATAAAATTAAAGAAAAACTCTTTTTACAGGAGAAACTCAGTTATGTTATTATTCCTGCCTTTACCTAATTAGAATAAGAATCCTTATAAAACGACATTATCGTCAAGAAAAACAGAACTATGGATAAACTAAGGTTCGATTTTGTTGTGAAAGCAGCAGGGGATGGGAAAACCAACGTAATTGCCCTAACCTCTATTGGAACACAGGAGAATGTGTATCTGCCGGCATAATAAAGTTCCTGATGGAACTTTATTATGCCGGCAGAATACCAAGCAATGAATTTACACACAATTCTTGAAAAAACAAAAGCTTACGGCAGAATAAGGAATACGCTAAAAAAAAGGCACCAGAAGAGAGGAATATGGATAACTCTTACAGAAGATTTGAAAAAAAACTTATCTAGATGAAGAAGAAAATGTAATGTTTAATGAATATTATTTAGAAGAAGTCGAGGGAGAAACACTAGAAAAGAAAGACACTGAAGTCACAGAAGACGCTATGACTAAATTATTAGAAAAACTCATAAACCAGCAGCAAAATTATGAACGTCAAAATCTGCAAGAAACCTCAGAGAAATTTATATTAGAAAAATACTCAACAAAAAGTACCAATGCATATCAATGGGTACAAGATTTTGAGAATGAATGTCATCGCTTTGAAATAATACAAGATAGAAAGAAAATTGAAATTTTCAAACTATTCCTAGAGAAATCTTGCCTAGATTGGTGCAGCAGCATGATGATAAAATTATCTATAGATTCGGAGTGGGAAAAGTGGAGAAAAAGTTTTATTGAAACTTACGCAAATAAAGGATGGAGCCAAATTAGATATGCAATGTCATTTAGATACCAAAACAGGGTCACTGCTATATGCAGTGAAGAAAGAAAAGCTTCTATTAGAGGTAAGGAAAACTATTGATACTAGTACATTAATAGACCTAATAGCTGCAGGTTTACCAAATTTCATAACAGACAGGATTGACAGAGAGACATTACAAGAGACTGAAGATTTATTTAATGAGATAGGAAAACTAGAGCACATGACTGAAAAAAGAAAATTTGGAGAAAAAAAATAATAACCAAAATGGAAAATAAAATCACAAAAACACCATATAAAATTTGTGAGAAAAATAACAAAGGTGCATGTTATCACCCCGAAGCATTATGTTGGTTTAAACCGAAAAATAATGAAGAAAAAAATGAAAAAATAGAATTTGTAAATAATTCGGAACTAGAAAATGCATTGATAAAAGAAAATCCAAAAAACTAGATTTAATATCATTGATTAAAGTAAAGGTATTGCTTAACGACACTCTGGAAGTGAATGGCATTTATGACTCCGGTTCAAACGTATCTTTGATAAATTCAAGATTGTTGAAAAAGAAGAGAAAACAAATAAGCGATACTAATAATACAAATTTAAAAACTATCAATGGTGTCAAAAAAGCGGATGGATTAATAACTGTAAAAACAAAAATCTTTAATATAGAAAATATGATGGATATTTTTGTTATAAACAGTGAAGATTTCAATTATAATTTCCTGATTGGCCTAGATTGCATAAAAAAAATTAAATTATGCCAAAATGAAAAATTAGAAATAAAACAGAGAATAATTCCTAGTCTAAAAGGAGAAGAAATAAAGAATAACTATGATGATAAAGAGGAGAAGAACTTGAAAGGAGAAAGGACTGATTTAATAAAAAAGGAAAGAAGATATGAAATTAAAGGAGAAGAGAAAAACTACACGATAAATTTTAATGAACACATAAATGGAAAAAATTTTGAAATAATTACAGATCATTTAGAATATGAAGAGAAAAATGAGATTGATAAACTTATAGAAAAATATGGAGGAACATTTGCGAAAGATAAATATGATATAGGAACAGTGAAGAATTATGAAGCTCACATAGATCTACTAATTGAAAAATATCCTAGTAAAAGACCGTACAGATGTACGAGTGAAGACAGGAAAGAAATTGAACAACAAATCGCTAAATTACTAGAAACAAAATTAATTGAAGAATCATACAGTCCATTTGCCGCTCCGGTAACCTTGGCATACAAACGAGAAGAGAATAAAAAAAACAAGATTATGTATAGATTTTCGGGACTTAAATAAAATAGTGGTGCCTCAATCACAGCCGTTCCCTTTGATCGAAGATCTTATGGAGAAAACAAGAGACTGTAAGTACTTTTCCACATTAGATATAAACTCAGCATTCTGGGCAATACCTTTGAAAATTGAAGATAGAAAAAAACAGCATTTGTAACATAAGAGGAGCACTTTCAATGGACATGCCTACCGTTTGGGTTGAAAACCTCGCCAGCGATTTTCCAAAGGATTTTGAGCAACATTATAAGAAAACATAAACTTGCGGACTTTGTAGTCAATTATATCGATGACATACTAGTTTTTTCAAAAACATTTGCTAAGCATATTGAACACTTAACACAATTACTGGAAGCAATAAGGAGTGAAGGTTTCAAATTAAAGTTTTCAAAATGTGCGTTTGCAAGGAACTGGGTAAAGTATTTGGGTCACATAATACAAAACAATTCAATACGCCCATTAAAAGACAATCTAGTATCAATAAGAAATTTTCCTACACCAAAAACACAAAAAAATATTAGACAATTTTTGGGAAAGATAAACTTTTACAATAAATACGTAAAAGACAATGCAATTATTTTAGATCCACTACACAATCCGCTAAGGAAAAATCAACAATTTATGTGGACGGAAGATTGTCAGGCATCATTTGATAGAATAAAAGATCTTCTTTGTCATCAACCAATTTTAGGAATATTTGATGAAAAATTACCAATAAACATATACACGGATGCTAGTTTAAAAGGAATAGGAGCGATTTTAAAACAACCACAAATGAATGGAGTAGAAAAACCAATCGCATATTTTTCAAAAAAATTGAATGATGCCCAAAAGAAAAAAAAGCCATTTATCTAGAATGCCTAGCTATAAAAGAAGCTGTATAATACTGGCAACACCGGCTCATAGGACAAAAATTTACAGTTTTTTCGGACCACAAGCCGTTAGAAAATATGAATATAAAATGTAGGACCGACGAAAAACTGAGTGATTTGACATATTATTTATCTCAATACAACTTCAACATAAAATATTCACCAGGTAAATACAACCTAGAAGCAGACTGTTTAAGCAGAAATCCGGTCCTAGAACCAAATGAAAACGAAGATGAACAGCTAAAAATTGTAAACCTCATAAAATCAGAAGAAATTATTAGCGACCAAGAAAAGAACGAAGATTTGCAAATTGAAAAGAAAAAAATGATACAAAAGAATAAAATATACTATAAAAAGATAAGAGAAAAAGAAAAGATTGTATTATCAGAAAAACTCAGTGTAGAATTTATCAAAAAAATTCATGAGCACTATTGCCACATAGGTATAGAACAAATGAAAAACAAAATTAGCCCTTTTTATACGAGCAAAAATCTACTACGGAACATAAAAAAAATATGTAAAAACTGCACAATATGCATAAAGAATAAATCTAGAGATCAAGATAAATATGGCCTAATGTCTCATTTAGGACCGGCGGAACGACCGTTCGAGATTATATCAATAGATACAATTGGAGGATTTGGAGGATCAAGATCAACAAAAAAATACCTACATTTACTAGTTGACCATTTTACAAGATACGCCTGAATATTGACGTCAAAGACTCAGAGTGCCAATGATTTCATAAAATTAGTAAAAAAAGTTACGAAAGACGAAAAGATTGGCATGGTACTAACAGACCAATATCCAGGAATAAATTCGAAAGAATTTAAGGATTTTCTAGAAGAAGAAAAAATACCATTGATCTTCACAGCAGTAAACTCACCTTTCTCCAACGGACTCAACGAAAGATTGAACCAGACATTGGTAAATAAAATAAGATGCACAATAAACGATACGGAGAAAAAAATTGCATGGACGACAATTCCCAAAGAATGCACAAAAAGATATAATGAAACAGAGCATATAGTCACAAGTTTTACACCTAAATACTTACTGGAAGGGGAAAACACTACAATTTTACCAAAAGAATTGAAACAGGAGAAAACACAAAGCGACCTACAGAAAGACAGAAAACTCGCTCTCCATAGGACAAAACAATCACACAACTACAACAAGAAGATATTTGACAAAAGCAGAAAACAATTGGAATTCAAGGTTGGAGACATGGTTTTCGTAGAAAACAGTAACAGACTGAACAGGAAAAAATTAGATGAGTTGAAGATCGGTCCCTACAAAATCTTAAAGAAAATATCAAATTCTATATATAAAATAGACACTGGACACAAAAAAACAGAATCAAACATGTTTCACATAACGAAACTAACACCAGCACCCGTTACGCCGAATGAATGAAGAAAAATACATTGGTCATCTATAGTCGAAGGGAAAATTTTTACAAAATTTTGTCCCCAAGCGGGGAGATGTAAAGAAAGTACAGGGTACTTCCTTTGGAATTATCCTGCACATACTCACGGCGCGCAGGTAAAACAGGTTTCTACACACACAGTAAGAGAGAGAAAAGTAAGAGAGATGTGACCACGTGCAATGATTGATGTAATAAATTGAAAAGTTACGAATGTAAAGATTGTAATTGGGGAAAAGACATAGTGAATAATTGACATTTAATGTCGTTTCTCTTTTTACAGGTAAGCCTAGTAAATAGTTGTAAATAGGAACACGAATAATAAAATTAAAGAAAAACTCTTTTTACAGGAGAAACTCAGTTATGTTATTGTTCCTGGCTTTACCTAATAGTAGAGAGAATAAGAATCCTTACACACACACACACACACACACACACACACACACACACACACACACACACACACACACACAGATACATACATACACGCACATGTGTGTGTGTGTGTGTGTGTGTGTGTGTGTGTGTGTGTTGTATGTATGTGTTTGAGTTGAGTGTAAAAACGTGTATTTATATATAAAATCACATTTTTGACAGTATATAATTTATTTTATTACTTTTAATATTTTTATTTATTTATTTATTTTTTTTGAAAGCGCAAGAAGTGAGCTTTCGTTTACATAATGTTCTAATATTTCTGCGATTTAAAATTATATGCAACGTAGTTGCAAATGTGTAAACTTATAGTTTTAATAATGTCAAAAATTACAATTTGGTATGGAGAAATGTTATCGGAAAAATCAAATTTATTTCAGCGAAATGTCACATCTTCACTGTAACTATCTGTTTGTATTTTTTAATTATCGCGACAAAACTTAATAATTATTATTTAAATTTCAGTAGAAAAATTATTAATAAATCAGCTCGATGGTATGATAGAAATATCTGAAGTCCTCTATTTTGCATGTAATAATCGTTCACAATTGTTGGATCAATTGAAAGTATTGCAAATGGTGTTTAGAAAGGAAAGAGACAAACAAGAATAATCCCTTGTCTATAAGTAAATATGGAGAAAAGTTAAGGGAGACTATAACAAATAATATATATATATATATATTGTTGCGTGCGCCCTTTTATGATACGTCTCTGCTTCGATGTCAACTTCAATTTTCGAGAGATCATCTCCAAGCGCGTTGCCGAAAGATTTGTTGTTTAACAACGTTAGGCAATTTAAGGCTGCTTTCCTTTTAGGGAACACAGTCGACACTTTTGACACAAATCGACACACGACGCTTTCCATTTAGAATTTGATTCAAACTCAATCGACACTATTCGACTCTGCTCGGGAGGAGAGTTAGAATGTGCTTTTGACCGAAGAACGCATCCCAGTATTTCGCGATAGAATCTTTGAATCTAGTGCTTATCCTTATTAAGGTTTGAATTGTTTGTGCAATAAAAAATAAACAATAAAAAATAAAAATAAACTCTATTTTTATAATATATTTCGAGTGATAAAAATATTTATATACAGTATAATATATTATACATACATTTATAAAACTTGAAAACACGTTTGAGAAGTTTTACGATAAATCTTGTAAGGTTAGGTATTAAAAGTTCAGTGCACACTGTGTATCCGTTTCTGTGTATCGCGTTCCATTTAACTGCGACAAACTGTGCTCGAGTGTGTTAACCTGTGTCGATTTGTGTCTCCTAAAAGGAAAGCAACCTATGATAGATTCGAGTCAGCTGTCAATCGGTGCGGACGCATTTCTGACGGTTCCGCTTTCGAATAATTATAATTACGCTTTTGGTGTAGTTTCAGTTATAATAAAGTTATTGTGTGTTGTAAAAAGTCTTTCTTGTTTATCACGCGATTCGAGTATGTCGATCGGTTGCGTCGCGCGCGCATTTGATTTATACATATGTATCGCTCCGCGGACGCAACAATATATATATTAATAATTAATTATATTATGAATATATATTATATACATATATTAAAATATATATATATTAATATATTGTATATACATATATATATATTTAATTTATACAATTAAAATTATGTCCGTAAGTAATTTTAATTCATAGAATTAAAATTATGACTGCGTAATTTCAATTCAAAAATTTAAAATTATGTAGGGACATAATTTTAATTCTATGAAATAAAATCATCTACAGACATAATTTTAGTTGTGTACATAATTTTAATTCTGTACATAATTTAAAGTCTCTGAATTAAAATTATGTACGGACAAAATTTTAATTCTGTGTACATAATTTTAGTTCTATTAATTAAAATTATGTACGGACATAATATTAATTCTGTGAATTAGAATTAAATACAGACATAATTTTAATTCTGTACATAATTTTTATTCCGTATATAATTTTAATTTCATGATTTAAAATTATGTACGAACATAATTTTAATTCTATGAATTAAAATACGTACGAACATAATTTTAATTCTATGAATTAAAATTACTGTTATGTATGTAAGTGGAAAGCAGGCTTTAGGCCGCGCGCATGGTTGAGTGTGTGACACAGAGAGGGAGTCATGGTGTGAGAGAGAGAGAGAGAGAGAGAGAGAGAGAGAGAGAGAGAGAGAGAGAGAGAGAGAGAGAGAGAGAGAGAGTGAGACACAGACAGAGCGACTGCTTGTACAAGGAAGTGTGTACGAATAAAGAGCTACTAATCAGTACAACGAGTATTATTATTCATTGAGACAAACCCAACATAATTGGCGACGAGTAAGTGGAGTCCAGGCTGAACAAACACAACACGCGGAATCGGTGTCGGAGAGTCAAGAAGCAAAGCGTAAACGATTAACTACAAACATGCCGAACGACAATACTCAAGCACAGCAGATGCACGTTTCAGTAGTTGGACATTTAGGACCTTTTGATATTAATACATCATGATCTAATTATCAGGAGAGAGATTAGAATTCTTCTTCGAAGCAAATGATATCGTCGACGCGGAAAAAAACGCGCGATTATGCTAACGCAATTCGGTGTGGCAGCATACGAAGTCCTGAGATTGCTAGTAACGCCGCAGAGTCCAAGAGAATTCACATACGAGCAATTGACTGAAAAGTTAAAAAGTCATTTCAATTCGAAACCAAACGAAATTGTAGAACGATTCAATTTCAATAAGCGCACCCAGAAGAAAGGCGAATCCATCGCGGATTTACGAAAACTAAGTAAGTTTTGCAATTTTAGTGAATTAAACAATATGCTACGAGACAGAATAGTATGCGGTGCAACAGACGAGAGTTTACAAAAGAAATTGTTTGCCGAAGCTAATCTTACTTTCGATAGAGCATACGAACTAGCGATTGCGGCAGAAACGGCAAGAAGAAATGTCGAGGAGGTTAGAATTACAAACGAGAATGCAGTAGCAGTGGTAAGTCAAGGAAAGACGGGTCGAAACTTAGCCCGTGTTACCACTGCGGGAAAAGACATGCAGGAAAAGAATGCAGATTCAAAGATGCGACGTGCAATCACTGCAGGAAGAAAGGTCATATCCAGGCGGCCTACTTCAAGAAGAAGAACGAAGAGAAGGAACGAAGCGCAAAGAAATGCAATCAAGTGGAGGAGGAGGACTGCGATCGATATATGCTGAACTCGATTCATGCAGTAAAAGAAAAAAGAAAAACCTTAGCAAATGTTAAATTGAACAGAGTTCTCGTTCAGATGGAAGTAGATTCAGGAGCGGTCCGCTCAATTATACGACGACAAACTTGGGAAAGAATCAAGCGGAAGAACAGTGTCATTAAAACAGCTACGCTTAGGACAGACGTGGACACAAGAAAATATTCCAATCATGGGAGAAACAACGGTTGAGGTAGAGTATAATAAAAAGAAAAAATACTTAAGTCTGATTATTTCAGAGGGAGGAGGATGCGACATACTCGGCAGAGATTGGTTTGAGGAATTGGGAATCTCGGTTCAAGGAGTTTTTAGTATAGATGGCAGAAACAACTCGATGAAAATTTATGAGCTATTTCCTACTGTTTTTGGCGGAGAGTTAGAACAATTTAAGGGCGAACCAATCAAGCTGGAATTAAACAAGAGAACCACGCCCATTTTTCTGAAGTACAGGCAAGTTCCATTCGCTTTAAAACCAGCTGAGAAGGAACTAGACCAGCTGGTGCAGCAGGGCGTGTTGGAACCGACAGACTATTTCGAGTGGGCGACGCCTTTGGTACCGATTCGAAAAAGCGATGGGCGAATTCGACTATTGGGGAGTACAGTTAATAAGCTAATTAAGAGAAATTCGTATCCTCTCCCAACGATAACAGAAATGATAACCTTATCGGAGCCCGGCACGGTCTTCTCGAAATTAGACTTGTCACAGCCTTATCAACAGCTACAAGTTGATGACGATACGGCAAAAGTTTTGACGGTTAATACATACAAGGGACTTTTTCGGGTCAAGAGATTATCTTTTGGAATAAACGCAGCACCAGGGCTATTCCAGAAGTTTATGGAGATTCTACTAGCCGGGATTTCCGGAATAAAAATTTATCTATACGACATTATGATTCGAGAAAAAGATAAAGAAGAACATGACGATAGATTGTGTCGCGTATTGGAAAAGTTGGAAAAAGCTGAAGTATCGGTAAAGAAAGAGAAATGCGAAATAGGCAAATCGGAAATTACGTTTCTAGGATACCGATTGGCAGCCGATGGAATCCGACCGACAGAGGAACGAATTAAGGCAATAAAAGAGGCACCAAAACCAACGAACAAACAGGAGCTTCAAGCTTTTTTGGGAATGATAAATTACTATAATCGATTTTTAAGGAACAAGGCGGCCAAGGCGGAACCACTACATCGGTTACTAGACAAGGAAGGCAAGTAGCATTGGAACGATCAACAGGAGAGGGCGTTCATAGAGCTGAAGGATTTACTGAAGTCAGAGGCAGTCCTGACATATTACGACGAGAGGAAACAATTGGTCATAAGTTGCGATGCGTCACCGTACGGAATCGGAGCGGTTCTATCGCACAGAGAGAATAATATCGAGAAACCAATTGTTTTCTGGTCTCGCACGCTTGGAAAAAGTGAGAGAAACTACGCCCATATCGACAAAGAAGCATTGGGTGTGGTCGAGAGAGTAAAACAGTTCTATCAGTATGTGGCTGGAAGAAAGTTTATCATTACAACGGATCATAAACCGCTTTTGGGATTGTTCACACCGAAAAAACCAATTCCAGCGATCCTAACTCCGAGGATGTTACGATGGTGTTTAATCTTGAGCGCCTATGAATACGATCTGGAATTTAGAAAAGGCACCGAAATTGCGAATGTAGATTGTTTGAGTCGTCTTCCACAGCAACAAGGAGCCGATGAAATTACTCCGCCAGGGGACATGCTGCTACTAGAGTCTAACAATCAACCAATTTCTATCGAGATAATACAAAAACTTACCGGCGAGGATAAAACCTTGAGAGACGTAAGGTATTAGACATGGCATCAGTGGCCTAATGCGAAACTGGGAGAGGAGTACAAATCCTATCACAGGAGAAAGACCGAGATTTCGGTACACAAGAATTGTCTGCTGTGGGGAAATCGGCTTATAGCTCCGAAAGCAACACGAGGAACGTTCATGAAATTACTTCACGCAAATCACCCAGGAGTGATAGCCATGAAAGCATGCGCCCGGAGTTACGTATGGTGGCCTGATCAGGAGATCGAAAATTGTGTGGCAATGTGTCGGACGTGTCAAATTCATCAAAACAATCCAGCGAAAGCGCCACGTCAAAGCTTAGAACATCCCGTAAATCCGTGGTCGACGCTTTATGTGGATTTTGCTGGGCCGTTTTTTTTGTATTGTATGAACAAAGAAAAAGTTTTTTTGATTGTTGTCGATACCATGTCAAAATGGTTGGAGGTTGATATTGTCAAATCAATGGCCTCGTGTGAGGTTATCAAGAGTTTCAGAAAGATGTATTCGAGATTGGGTATTCCGGACAAGGTGGTCTCTGACAATGGACGCTCTTTCGACTCCGAGGAATTGCACGACTTTTACAAAAAAAAATTTGATCGAATACAGTACCATTTCACCGTATCACCCTTCAAGTAACGGACAAGCAGAGAGAATGGTACAAATTACGAAGAGGATACTAGCGAAATTAGAAGAAGGCGACATCGACTTACAGGTTCAGAGAATGCTGTTCCGACAACACACTACGGTCCATGCGGGAACGTCAAAAATACCAGCGGAGCTGCTGCTGGGAAGGAAACTTCGCACAGTCCTAGACAAAATGCATCCTTATGCACTCAAACTGAACCGCGAAGAGGGGAAAGAGGTAAAGAAGAAATGGCGTTCGTTCGAGGAAAGGGATGCTGTATATTTCCGTAACTACAATGCATTAGGACCTAAATGGCTGGAAGGCACGATTGAGGTTTGCGTTAACCCCGTATCATACAAGATTCGCTTGAGCAATGGAAACGTCATCAAATGTCACATTGATCAACTGCGGCGAAGGGTAGTGAATCCAACAGTTTACGACGGAAAACAGGAGGTAAACGAACCATCTGCCGCGGTTGAGACTAGCTCAGCCCGATGGAAGGATCCAGCACAAGTTCCTCTACCAGAATAATCAATTCCATCTAAAAATATAGCAAGCTCCTGGGATGAGATGCCGGAATTAGCGCAGGACGAGAAAACAGACGAGGATACGGAGATGAGGGCAACTGTCACGGCGTCACAAAGTCAGAATGGAGAATCACAAAGCTCGGAGCAGATCCGAGCGGAAATATCGGCTCAAGCAATGGGATCATCGACTAGGCCAGTTCGAAACCGAAAAACCCCTAAATATCTTAAAGATTATATTGTTAATTAAAAAGGAAGGAATGTTATGTTTATGTATGTAAGTGGAAAGCGGGCTTTAGGCCGCGCGCATGGTTGAGTGTGTGACACAGACAGACAGAGCGACTGCTTGTACAAGGAAGTGTGTACGAATAAAGAGCTACTAATCAGTACAACGAGTATTATTATTCATTGAGAGACAAACATAACAATTACGTTACGGACATAATTTTAATTCCATGAATTAAAATTACATACGGACATAATTTTAATTCCATGAATTAATATTACGTACAGACATAATTTTAATTCTATATTAATATTAATTTAATATTTAATATTATTCTATATTAATATTAATTATTATTTAATCTTAATTCATGGAATTAAAATTATGTCCGTATGTAATTTTAATTCATGGAATTAAAATTATGTCCGTATGTAATTTTAATTCATGGAATTAA
This sequence comes from Lasius fuliginosus, assembly GCA_949152495.1. Taxonomy (NCBI): domain Eukaryota; kingdom Metazoa; phylum Arthropoda; class Insecta; order Hymenoptera; family Formicidae; genus Lasius; species Lasius fuliginosus. Next base: position 11,624,871 of record OX424454.1, on the reverse strand, counting down.
AATTATGTCCGTAACGTAATTTTAATTCATAGAATTCAAGTTATGTCGCTACATAATCATTATTTAATCTATCTAACAATAAGTAATTTATATTTATCTAAAAATTTGTTATACAAAAAATGTTATATTAATTAAACGTTTCCAACTATTACCAATTACAAAGCTATAAAAGAAATTGGGCATTGTGTATAATAATAATGTTGCATATTATAAATATTGATAAATTACCGATTTTCATGCTTGAAAATTAAGTCGCAAATAAGAATAAATTGAATTAAACAATAAATATAAAATTGAAAATATTGTTCTTATGTCATTAACAGTATATAAATAGATTTGCAGCATAGGGACAAAATTATATCTGAACAACAAAGGAGGAGGGTCAATAAGGGCGTTTTTCCGCCCCCACTAGATTTACAGAAAACAATTCTTTTTGTATTGTATGATCATTAGGAATGTCAAAAATAATCATTAGGTGAGAAAAAAATTCGATCTATAAAGCCAAAATTAATTATTAGTCTAGGAGTCTAGGTATACCACTATGGTACTTAAGCCCTTTTTATGACTAATAAGTGAAATAATGAAATATTTTCGCTCATTATACTGCTCTGCTATCATATTAATGTCATTTTAGACTACAACATGTATCGCCCTAAGGGTGAATACAGCTCATGGTAAAAAAATTATTTTGTACTATTTGATGTGTCCTATATATTTTTTTAATGACATTTATTTTATTAGATCCTGGGGTAAATATTGCGGACACAAATCAATTTTCACCTTCAAATAGAGCTGTTTAAAAAAACATCCATAATATTCTTAATCTTTACAGGAAATCTTATATTATTATTTAATTGTTTCATTGTCAATATTTTAATAATTGAAGTTCAATTGTGATGATGTCAAAAAGAACAGATGATTCAAGTGGTCTTCCGAGTCCTAAAAAGTTAAAAGTTTATAAAAAAATCTGTCTTTATAAAAAAATTGATTCGTGTCCGTGAGGACACATCAAATAGTAAAAAATAATTTTTTTGACCATGTGCTGTATTCACTTTCATCTTGGGAACGATACATGTCGTAATCTAAAATGACGTTATATGGTGGCAGAGCAGTATAATGAGCAAAAATATTTTATTAGTTCACTTATTAGTGATGAAAAGGACTTAGGTACCATAGTGATATACCTAGACTAATAATATAATTAATTTTGGCTTTATGGATCGAGTTTTTTTCTCACCTAATGGTTATTTTTGACATTCCTAATGATAATCATACAATACAAAAAAATTGTTTTCTGAAAATCCAGTGAGGGCGGAAAAACGCTCTTATTGATCCTCCTCCTTTGTGTATGTACAACAAATTATTTTGGATAAATACACTACTTATAGATAGCACACATTTACTACCTAAGTATATGTATATATTAATGTGCAACACATTTTTTTATATATAAAAGGAATATTATTTGCCATATTTTTCGAAGTATGCACTCCTAAAAATTCTTCTTTTTCTTTCGAGTATTGAGAGAACATGCCTTCTTTTAGAGAGGATTGACATTACATGCCTTTTTTAGAGAGGAAGGAATAATTTATTAAAAATTGGACAACGTAAATAAGAGCGCGCGCTTGTTTTGTTCTAATCTATGAAATTCTACACGAATTTAAGAAATGCTACAAAAATCTACGTGAAAATGCTAGAATTGGGGGGAATACTTTGTAATTTTTTATAAATACTTGTAGTATTCTATAATTAAATAAATGTTTTAAATACTTAAAATTTTATCACCAAAATTTTAAAATTTGTAGATTTTTAGTAGTATTTTGTATAAAATTTTGAAATACTATTTGCAACAATTTTTTGATTTTAGAATATTGTAATTTGTTATACTATTGCGTAGATATTTCTGCCAAAAAATAAATATTTCTACGAAAAAATAAAAATTTCTACAAATTTTTATTTCTAGTTAAATTTTGTAGATATTAATAGAAATTTTTTCCGCCAGGGTTGTATTGCAATTTTAATCAATAAATGATTTACACATAGATCTAAGTGTAGTATAATTTCAATTAAAAAAAGAAAAAAATAATTTCTGCGCCCCAATTACCGCGCGTGGCTCCTGACGCCGTGTTTTTTCCTTCTTATTAAAAAAAATGCACATAAAATACAATGTATGAAAATTAACGTAGCCAGTATTGATTTTTAAATAATGAGATAATATAAAATAGTGTCTTTGTGTTTTTTGAGCAAAAACGAATACCTTAAATGAAATGGAAATCTTCCAGCAATTTTGAAAAAAACAAATATCTTTTAATGAATAGAAGTATTTTAACGATTACAGAGCAAGATTAGAGTTTACCACTTCTCGATATTTTCTTTTGTTGATTATAAATTTAGAAATATAAGATTTGCGACTGCTTAGAAACAACGTAGCTAATTAAATAAGGAGATTGATTTTATCTTAATCTCTCTCCGTCTCTCTCTTTCTATTCCTCTTTCTTCTCGAATAGAATTTATATTATAATAAATTAAGTAAGGCTCTGTTATACTCATGTGTCTGGATAAGATGAGTAGGCAAGTGAGAGCCGGGCGCAAGAAATTAAGCACTAAAAGAGTCTTCAGTGATAATCTTCTTACGAATTTAAATAAAGAAGATTATCACTGAAGACTTAGCGTTTAATTTCTTGCGCCCGGCTCTCACTTGCCTACTCCTCTTATCCAGTCACATGAGAATTTATATTTATATTCTTCTTATTATTGAGAGATATTTCTTTAGATTTAACTTCTATTTTCTTAAATTTGTAAAGTTATATTATTTTTATAATTTTTTATGATTATTCGATTTTATTTTGATAACGTTTTATAATACATTTTTCTGCAGCTTATTAATAGATTCTGGAATTGTAGACATGTCTGCAAATGAATTCTTACCGACTTCATTTCTCATAGTAACGCTGTCAAAATAATTCTGGACATATTCGATGTTTGATGACATGTAGTCATAAACATTGACGATCTTGAAGGATGGGATAATCTGTTGATATACATAAAATTTACATTGTTAACTTGTAAGTCTACTATCCCGTCGAATCGTTTGATGAAAAATACATGTGCGATTAAATAGAAACTTATTCTGCAGATGATCTGGTGAATATAAGTGATTGAAGTAATGAAAGCAGAGTTCCAAATAGCGAAATTAATAAATATGCGATAGATATCCTAACGTTTCAAAGCAACTTTCAGCTTTGTTAAAAATGGATCACGTTTTTGTAAATGATCCAGCTAAAACCGTAGATTGTTTTGCTTACGTTGATCCATCCATTATTGTCATTCGAGTTACTGTGTATTCAACATATTATATATTTAATAAATTACCTCTTAATGTTTCAAAATATTATAAGTAGTTTTACATTATGTTTAATGAAAAAATAAGAAGTTAATTTTTAAAGTCAATATATAACTTGCTTACCATATATTTTATGTCTATACATTGTGACGTTGCCGTCCCGACGCGCGTCCACCATAATAGCGGGGCAAGGGCTGAGCGGCCGCGCCACGCGAGAGAGTACGAGAGCCGAACCGAACTTCCGGAGAGACGAATGCGATAGAGCGACAATTATAATTATTAATTCGCGTTTATTTTTATATTTTTTTATGTATCGCGGGAGCCTTGTGGCGAGGAATTCTAGGCCGAGGAGAAGAAAAGGTAGCGAGATAGAAAAAGTATGGGATACAACCGGAAAGCTATATCGGACACATGCAAAAACGGACAAACAGGAGAAATAATATTTGCCGAGGCCGTCCGGGCAAAGTCGTCGTTAACAGGCGGAACGCGTGGATCCTCGCGAGCACCCAGGACCGCATAGCAGCGAGGCGAGAAAGTCGCCCGGAACATCGGAGGAGGAGATCTCCGAAGTGCAGTCTTGCGAATCCGGACAAGAATACAACGGACAGCTTCGAGGTCACGCTATCCGAAGGGCGAGACGGCCTTAAAAAGGAGGCTGCCGGAAATTAATAATCCTGTTGTCGCAAATTAGCGATCCGGGCGCCTTAGGCCTATCTACGACCTTGCATAAGCCGAGGGGTGGCGATATGACACGCGACGCCGTAATTGGGTCACGCGCGCACCCCCGTTCGCGCAGGATTGAGTCGCGATATCGATCCGAAGGAATAGATCCTTCACTCTCGCATCGACCGTCTATCGCGTTGACGTACCCGCTCCCGAGCCCTGTCGAGGTCAATTAAGTTATCGTGGTTGTCGAAGGCCGAAAAGGATATCGAGAAGGAGGTCGAGTGACCAGGAGGCCGAGATTCTGCCAGTGAGGCTACCCGTGTAATATTTAGCGAGAAATTACGTTTGGTAATGTCCGAGTCTCGACCGCTCTGACGCTGTCGCGAGCTCTTTTGGTGAATTTTTGGCGTTTTTGCGTGGGCTCTGCCCGTCTTCTTTTTACCGATTTGGTGCTAGCGAGCGACCGACGTCAAGCGGCGAGAGCTTCGAGACCATAGTCCTTTAATTGATTCGCGAAAATTAATCGTCTCTCTGGGATTCGGTCGGGTATTGCGTGTCGTATATTTTCCGTTGTCGCGTCTTGATCATTGCGTCTGTTGTACAGTAAACGGTTCGTCGTTATATCATATGTCTCGTTATTGCGTGAATTCAGAATCTATTGTGTATCGTGTGGGCATAGAGTGTGTAAATTGCGAGAAAAATATCGCGAGAGAGAGAGAGAGAGAGCGTGCGTCTCTCGCGAACACCGGTGAGCGCGCGAGCGAGAGAGAGAGCAAGTGCGGGCACGAGTGAGAGAGTAAGCAGCCTTTCCGCCGCCCGACGGATATCGACTTCGCCGTCGTAGATTGCGCGTTATTTTCCATAAAAGCTTTCTTCATGAGATTCTCGATCTCCGCTTTATCGTATGTCGTGTCCGTGCAAGTTTCTCTCGCTATTGCGTGTAAGTATCGCTTTCCGAAAATGCATTGTTAACTAGTCGACGAGTTGTAGACCGACCGGAATTTAGTCGCTCTCGTACGGATTAATGTCGCGCGAACGCTATCGAGCTCCGTCCGCAACATTCTGATCTTTGTGTCTAGTTTATTAATGTTGCCGCCGTATCATTGATTTCGTGTGATATTGTATTGCCAATAAGTTACGTTAATTTTGTTCACGGTGACTCAGTTTTTGGTTTATGATTTTTGTATAGGTTTCTCTTATTACTGTCTTATCTTAACTGTGTTTCTAATTCTTTTTCTGTTGTTATCATCGAATGCGTTGTTAACCTGACTTTCTTTACTATATTGTACTAAGTCATTCTGATTTCTGACAAACTTCTGGCGTTATTATTTTCATGTAAATTCTCTTGGCTTGATAATTAGCCCTAATAGTCAGCATTATATCTTTCTCTCCTCTATTTTACTACAATCAATCAATACTAATTGCCTATATCTTTTATATCATTTAGATCTAATAAATATTATGTCAGTTTGTCAGTATCATTTCGCGTCTATTCTTTTTGGTGTTTGTGTCTCATCTCGCCGAGTATTTTAATACCGTAAATTAATTCCGCCGGTTTCGCGTATTGCACTACTATTTAATTATTTTTGCGGCAACACCTTCCTGCCCCTCTACCGTTAGGAGAGCTAACCGGCCCATAGCGAGCTTGTCGACCCGGATTTCGCGTTAAATATCGTTTGTCGTGAATTGACGCGTGCAAGATCGCGTCTGCCGCCCAACTTCTAGTCTCTTTCGCGTGTCGCGTAATCAAAGGCCATTTGTCTGCTGCGGTACGCGCGGAACACCTTAAAACCTGGTTCCCCCGCGTGATAAATATAACCCTTTTTAATTGGTTGTTTGTTTTGTTTTTGGCCAGACGGCTATTCCCCGTTTGAGCTCCGAACGGGCGTAAAAGTCGTCGCAACATATATAATGTCCTATTATTATTAATATATGCAGCAGAAAAGACATAATTACAACATTTTATTCAATATTTTATGCCTACGGACACTGAAAAATCAAAAAGGATCTAGTAACTATCAGTTGTTCAAATAGATGGCTTTTCTATAGTTATAGTTATATAAATGACAGAGGTAAGTAAAATTACTATAAAATTTCTTGTTTTTTTAATATCTATTCCATATTCTATCATAATTTAAATTTTGCATTTATAATTCGTAATTCGAAACATGTAGATGCATTACTTGTAATGTATTGAATACTGTGCATACCACTTTTTCTAAAAATCTTTTCTTATTGTTTCTGATCGAAATATTTTCTTGCATATTAAATATTTTTCTTATGTCAAAGAGAAAGTTGCAGAATGGACGCTAGAATGGATTAATAAAAGCTAATAAAAATTTATAACTGTCTCTCTTAGCAAATAAGTCATGGGAAGCCTGGCTTTCTTCGATTGTTGAATCAGTTTTGTCTAATAATTCGGTTTTTATATTAGTTTTAGATCAATTAATTAATTTCTTCAAGTAACTCTACTTTAACTTGATTTCCTTTTTTACGAATGCGGTTATTATCCTGATAGTTTTAACAATGTTTTTATTTCAATAATGAATATATTTTTATTATTATTTTCTTCGTTGTCATAGAAATTTTATGAATTCCAATTCATTTTAAAAATCTTGTTAAATTTCTTTCTGTATTGTTATATTTTTGGACGCAAATGAATTCTGAAGACTACGATGCCATAAGCTTTCGACTTGTATCTCGAATATACGTACATATGTTAACATATACATTGAGTGATAAATAGCATATCAATTCATACATAGAGCGAATAAAAGCAATTGTGCATGTTATTGGCCTTAAGACAAATTGATTGAGAGGAAATTTAAAGTTTTACTATATCGATCATGTACTTCGATATTTAGTAATCGCTTTGTTACAACATAATACAGCTCAAAAATTTTAATTTTTTATTTTAATTTTATTAAATGAAAAATATTTGGTGTAAGTTTTATACAAAAATTAATAAATATAAATAGAGAGAGAGGAATAAAGATGCTTTAGAAATTACAAAAATCATGTAAATAACAAAAGTGTCACATATGTGTTTATCAATGTAGCAGAGAATAAACATAATCAACTGAATTATTAATAAAAGACGTAGGTTTAATCGACCAAACTAACAATTTATTGATTCAAATGGATCACAACGTTTCGACCATGGGTTTTGGTCCTTATCAAGTGAACTGAAAAATTATAAGAAGTAAATAACGTGCTGCAGACTGATAACACCAATAAGCGAAAAATATATACATACAGTATTTTAGTTAGCTGTTAAATTGCGAGAAATGAGGAAATCACTATGTCAAGATTGCATTATGTCAACCTCTCCGTCAAACATACTAAGAAAGACTAAACGACCTTTATTAATCTATCATAAATATTGTTTAAATTCTCAGTGTCCTTTTGTAAGTTGATAGTGTTGTCAAACTTTTTAATAAAAAACATTTCAGCGATTTCTCTCTTTTTCACATGTTTTTCATTATGTAAAATAATCGGCATTGACTAATCAAAGTCGTGATTAAATTCCGATTTATGTTTACTGACAGAAAAATTACTTGCGTGCAATTTTATGTTGTTAAAATGAATATGTTGTTAAAATGATATTATGTTGTTAAATTCTTTGACACGGGTACCTAAATGTCTTTTGGTTTGGCCAATGTATGAAGCGTTACAATTTTTACAATCTAATTTATAAACGACTTCAGTCCTGTTGTTAATAGGAAAAATGAATTATTAATGTCAAAAATGAATTATTAATGTTAAAAATTCTTATTCTTAAATATAACAATTACAACACATATTACATTATACGTTTAAGTTTTAATATCGTCAGAATTAAGTTTAATTTTGTACTATATAATATTGATTTCTAAATGTGACGCAAAATGAATAAACTTTATATATATTTCTCTAAAGCATCTGACCTGAGTTATACGATCTTCCTGATCCTCCGAAGAGAACGCGATGGCCGCTCTCGTTAGCATTAACACTTTTAGTAAAATACATATTTTTTTTTTTAACGTTCTTAACATAATAATTTTCTTGTAGATGTTTGTAATCGATCGACACTCACGCAATTCTCGACTAGGGACCAACAGTTATCAATGTTCCATGCGATCTTCTCAATGATTCAGATACACTAATTGAATCGATGTTCCTTTATGTCTCTCGACAGATTCTTTTTAATACGTCGAGTTCGTGTGTGTGCGTGTGTGTAAATTACGAGTATCTATTTATCTCCCAGCCAGAAATGATTTGTCGAATCGACGTCTATGCGTCGATAAATGGTCGATGGTCGAATACTGGTCAATATATTTATCAAGTTCGACTTCATCATAAAAATTCTTTTTATATACAGGGTGTCCGGAGTCAATCGCATCACCTGTCGTATGCTGATAGAGCAAGTTAAACCGAGTAAGAAAGTCCTCTACTGTTTTGCGATCTTCGCAATAATTAATGAGAAATAAATTAAACAAGATCGGCTAATACGCGCGAGTTCAAGCGCGCGGCGAGAAGAGACAGCCCACGCTGGGGTCCAACGTTATGCATTGCTCGTATTTATCCATCGTCCTTTGTAGAGTGCTCCTCCCCGCTTTGTCGCGTGCGTAGCAACCGCGTAAACATTAGGCTTTTATTTTCGCCGCGCGACAAGAATCACGTAAACAGTAGGAGGTCTCTTCTCGCCGCGCGCTTTTACTCGCACGGATTGGCCGCTCTTTTTTATTTAATTTCTTATTAATTATTGCGAAAATCGCAAAACGGTACAGGACTTTCCTACTCAGTTTAACTGCCTCTACCTGCACACGACGGGTGATGCGGTTGACTCCGGACACCCTGTATAATTGAGCAATGCAAATATTTCTATAAGATTATTTTTATTGTCTTTTAATCAATTTTATAAGAATTAAATGATTGGTCGAATCGACGTCGATTTGACGTCGATTCGACCAATTATTTTAGAAATTTAAAATGTGAAGAAGTCTTATATATATTAATTCATATAAATTCTTATAAAATTGAATGAAAGACAAAAAAAATCTTACAGAAATATTCGCAAGTGATCAATTAAAAAATTTTCATGATGAGGTCGCAAAAAATACTACATATAAGATTATTTTTATTGTCTTTCAGTTATTTCATAAGAATTTATAAAATATGACTTTTCTTCACATTTTAAATTTCTAAAATTTTTTACATCGAAAAGGATACTTAACAATTAATTTATAATAATAAGAATAATAAATAACGTCTTTTTCTAAATGAAAAAGTAGACCACAGATTATTTATTATTTTTTTATTATTATATATCATTGCTATAATAAATAATGTATTCCTTTTGATCGATAACTGTGCGCGCGGATTGATTATTATATCGATGTAAAAAATCGATAAAGGCTATTTACTAGAACTGCGAATTATTATAATACATATATATATATGTAAGAAATAACGTTAAACTCATCGTAAAAGAATACGTATTTTACTCTCAATATATCTGCTAGTACAATTCGGTCCTTAGGACAAAGGACAAGTGCCGAAAATCGTCTAACGAGAACGTGCACGCTCTCGTTCTCCCCTCCACGTGACTCTCTGGTGGCGGCGCGATAGCACCGCTGGCCCAGGGACTTGTCGATCAATCGCGGGCCCATGACGATTCCCCTCAGGCCCGTGACAATTTCCGTACATTCGGCCTTCCTGCGATGGTGTCTGTCCCCAGACACTCCTCGAAGTTCCGTTGATGTGACTGCTCCACCGTTCCTACTGCGTTGGTAGTAGACTTCACATCAATACGTACTGCTGTGCGATGTCCTCTCATCATCAAATGATAACGTCGATCCGTCGTTGTTATTTGAGCCAATCGTTAAACTGGCACGTTGCACGTCCATTCGTAACAGTTGATCAAGTCAGTGCCGTTGCACCTACCAACTGATCCGTAATAACTAGCTCAGACAGGCAGCACCGTCGTGCCGACCAAGACTAGCCCGTAATAACCGACTCAGACAGACACCGTTGTGCCGACCAAGACCAGTCCGTAATAACTGATTCAGACAGACGCCGTTGCGCCGACCAAGACCAGTCCGTAATAACTGACTCAGATAGACGCCGTTACGCCGACCAAGACCAGTCCGTAATAACTGACTCAGACAGACACCGTTGTGCCGACTAAGACCAGTCCGTAATAACTGACTCAGACAGACGCCGTTGCGCCGACCAAGACCAGTCCGTAATAACTGACTCAGACAGACACCGTTGTGCCGACTAAGACCAGTCCGTAAAAGCTGTGAGCATCTTGCCCGCTCACTCACCTTGAACCGTAATCCATGGTTTCATACGGTCAGCAGCTACAACCGTTCGTTTTCGCCGACATCCTTCTCGCAAGTCCTCCACTTCGTAATGATCGTTAATGAGAACTTTGCGAACTCGGAACGGCCCTTTAAACTTGGGATGTAACTTCCGACTGCTGCCCGTTGCTGGGTCGCTCGTAATCTGTACCAAGACCAGAGCACCCTCATCGTATTTCGTCGCATCTCGACGCGTTCGATCATAGCGCTCTTTCTGCGCTCGTTGTTCTTGACTGATATGCGCCTCGATGTCATGGCGTAACTCGTCTAAATCCAACTGATGCACAACGTCCTGAATTTGCGATAACAGTTGTGCCTCAGCTGCACTTCGTGCTTCACACCCAATGAGTGCTTTCATGGGCGTCGTATTAATACCCTTATTATGAGTCGTATTTAGGGCGCTTTGAACTTGCTTAATGACGGAATCCCAATCACGTGGATCACGTCCAGCCGTCGTAGTAGCCAGGGCTTGCACAATTGTCTTATTGTATCTCTCGCATTGGCCATTAGCTCGTGGTGTGGCCACAGCGTTCAATACATGCTTTATTCCGTAAGTGTCACAAAACATACGAAATGCCTGGGACGTAAATGCCGTTCCTCTGTCACTTATAATCCTGTTGGGAACTCCAAACAAATAGATTAGATTCGTTAAAATCTTAACAACATAGCACGTCTTTTGACTCTTCACAGGTTCTATAATCGTAAACTTGGTAAATGCGTCTACTATTACCAAGAGGAACTTATTATGCGTTTTACTCGTCTCAAAGGGACCAACGTGATCAATGTGCACAGTATGAAACGGAACTGGTACCTTTTCAATGATATTCAGCTTACATTGTTTCTTACCGGCCGTATGCTTGTAGTATGCACAGTTTAAACAAGCATTGATATACTTCGTCACAAAACGTCTCATACCTGCAAACCAATAATGTCGTTTAATACGTTCCAACGTCTTTTCCACGCCAAGGTGTCCAGCGTCGTCGTGACATAATCTGCAAATTTGCACCCGTGCATCTCGCGGCACTACCCATGCCTGAGTCTTGTCGTCTAACCGTCGGTATATCTTATTATCCTTGATAAGATATTCGTGGAAGTAATGCTTAGTCTCGTTAGTTGCCTTCTTATCCAAAAGAATTGTTCGGATTCGTGCTAACTGTTCATCTTGTAATTGGGCAGCTAATATCCAGTCGCCCTCCGTTATGTCAATCTGTAACACTTCTAATGGAAAATGAATGGGACTGCGGCTGAGAGCATCCGCATGTGCCATCTTAGTTCCTGCTCGATATTCAATGTCAAACGTATACTCTTGTACCTCGAGCCACCAACGACCAATTCGCGGCAGCAAATCTCGCTTTGCAAAAGTCGTACGTAATGCGTTGCAATCAGTTACAACCTTAAACTTTGTACCCAGCAAGTAAACCCGAAAATGTCTTAACGCTAGTACAACAGCCATCGTCTCCAGCTCGTAAGAATGGTAACAACGTTGATCTGCGGTGGTTTGTCGGCTATAATATGCTACCACTGCCATCTTACCATCAACTCGCTGCAATAATACGGCCCCTATACCTATGGCGCTTGCATCGGTGTGTACTTCGGTGGGAGTCTCAGGATTAAATATTGTTAGCACCGGTCGGGTCGTCAATTTGCTCTTAATCATGTTGAACGCTCTTTCCTGCTCTTCTTGCCATATCCAGATACGTCCTTCTTAGTGAGCCTTGTTAATGGTTCAGCGACTATTGCGAAATTTTCTACGAACTTCCTGAAATAGCCAGCCAACCCCAAGAACTGACGTACTTGCTTAACTGATCGGGGCGCTTCCATATCTAGCACCGTCTCTATCTTACGACGTCCAGGTCGAACTCCCTGCTCGCTGATCTCTCGGCCTAGATATTCTATAGACCTTGCGAAGAATGAACATTTCTCCAGCTTGAGAGTTAAACCATGTATACGTAGTGTATCCAACACCTGCCGTAATCGTGTCATTCCCTCCGCTACAGTTTTGGACGGTATAATAATATCATCCAAATAAGGAAAAGCTATCGAGTTTTTCAATTTTCCTAATACGTTATCCATCAAACGCTGAAAAACTGCAGGCGCATTAGTTAACCCGAATGGCATACGTAAGAATTCATAATGGCCTTCCGGCGTTACAAACGCTGTCTTTTCTATAGAATCTGTCGCTACCGGCACTTGATAGTATTCGGACGCTAAGTCTAAACCAGTAAAATACCGATTGCCTCCTAACTTATCAATTTGTTCCTCAATTAATGGCATAGGATATTTATCTTTAATCGTAATCGCGTTTAGTTTTCTAAAGTCCACACACATGCGATATTCGCCGCTCTTTTTCTTTACTAGTATGATTGGACTCGCGTACGGTGAACTTGACTCTCTAATAATATCATTGGTTAACAGCTCTTGAATAATCTCTCGTAACGTTCGCTTTTCGCTTTCAGCTAAACGATATGGACGATAAACTATAGGTACGTCCGATGTGCAACGGATGCTCAACGAGGCAGCCTCCGTTTTTCCTAAATCTCTTATCGGAAACGATACACAGTCTCTAAATTCTCGAATTAGATTTGTACATTGTTGTTTCGTTTCTTCGTTATCAGTGCATGTAATTATCATATCGTTCGTCAATACTTCCGAGAAATTTACGTCAACAATACTCGAGCATTCGACATTAATCGTGGGTAATTGTTCGAGTATTAATTTATTTCCTCGTTTAATAGTAACGATATGTTCTTGTTCAAGAAAATCGCGTCCGACAATAACATCGTAAACGAGATGACTATCAGGTACTATGATAGCATTAACTCGCGCCGTCGCGTTCATAATTTTAATGTCGCAAAGCGCCGACCGATTACTTGTCGTAACCTGTCCGGCAAATCCTCTCAGTACGTTATCCGGTGTTATTGATACAGACATATGATATTTTTCGACCACAGACTCTCGCAGTAAACTACAGCTACTCCCGCTATCAATCAGCCCTTTGATCTTATGCCCGTTAACAGATATCGTTCGTTCGTACAGATTCGTTAAACATCTCGCTTCCGATACGGCGTTCACATCTTTCTTAAAAGGACATTTATCGACATTGTGTCCTAAACGACGACATTGTTCGCATTCTACACGCGGCATACGACACTTTCTTGCGATATGACCCGCCTTACCGCAATTAAAACATTCTAATCGCGATTGTTTAGCCTTATTATCGTTCGCGGTAGTCTTATCATCTGTCGATTTAACGTTTCCGTCGTCTACAGACTGCGCTTGATCCGATGTCGAACGATTTGACAACTGACCTTTTCGATCTTTCTTAAAAGTAGATCCCGACGCAGCTTTATTTCTTTCGCCCTTCAACGGAATACTACCTAACGTCGTCATATACGCGTATAATGCATTCGCGTCACTATGCTGTGCAGAACGTTCTCGCGACATTTTCGTCTGTGATTCCGCCAATCACCGCGTCAATAAGATATTTATCAGGTATATTAATATCTAACTTACGCATCTTATTTAATTTCTGAAAACAATAATCTCCGAGCGCTTGGCCGGGAGCGCTTTCGTATAACGCAGCTTCTTTAAATAGTTTACTAAATGGAACAGACTTACGGAATTGTTGCTTTAAAGATTCCTTTGTCTCTACCCATGTAACGGCTAATCGTGGCCGTGCGTCATACCATTGCCGCGCGTGTCCCTTCAAGCGTCCTGGTATTAAGCGCATAATCGCCCGGTCATCCCAATCGTATTGTATGGCCAGGTCGTCTACATGTTCGATCTATTTTTCGATTACCAGCTCGTCTTTGGACGGATCGAACACAGGTATCATTTGCTCGTCTCCCTTGTGAATGCACGAGCCTCTCACGTGCGATCATCGGTCTAAACCTTCCACTATGCGTTCCAGTCGTTCGAAACGCTCATCCCTTCGTCTCCTTTCCTCGTCTAACGACGAAGAAGACGAACGGCGCCTCCTTTGTCTCGAACTACTTCGACCGTTGTCGTGGCGTGACTTATGGCGACCCATATTAATAAATATATCGTCGCCTTTATCGAATCTATCGAAATATAATTATTTCAATATACCGAACTAAATAGGCACGTACTCGTTCCTATATATCCCACTTCTGATATGTAAGAAATAACGTTAAACTCATCGTAAAAGAATACGTATTTTACTCTCAATATATCTGCTAGTACAATTCGGTCCTTAGGACAAAGGACAAGTGCCGAAAATCGTCTAACGAGAACGTGCACGCTCTCGTTCTCCCCTCCACGTGACTCTCTGGTGGCGGCGCGATAGCACCGCTGGCCCAGGGACTTGTCGATCAATCGCGGGCCCATGACGATTCCCCTCAGGCCCGTGACAATTTCCGTACATATATATGTATATATATATATATATATATGTATATGTATCGGGAGCCGTTTTTATGCGGCATTACTGAACGCGTTGAAACGCGCCTTTATCATATCTTTCAAATGTTTTATACCGTCACTTCTAACCGTGCGGTGAACAAATCGACGAAACAGACATTTTGTGGAGCAAAAGATTATTGTGTAAAGGATTGTGTGAAGAAGCAAAGGATTGTAATCAAATTACGTCGATTTGTATTGCAATAATGCAAAATTGTGAGCAGAAATCTGTAAGTAATCAACTTTCATTCAGTGCAATACTATTTTTAATTTGCTTTAAAATTCGATGCAATGTATATAATAACCTGATGATGATGAATAATTCTCATTATTATTAACATGATGTATTTTATGATTCAAGTTATGAATATTATAAATTGTTATACTTGAAAAGATATTTTGATTTTTAATGTGAGTACATGCATCAAAGCTTGTGATACAGTATTTTTCAGAAAGTTTATTATTTATGCACAATGGAAAAGGTTAGATGCTAGAATAAATTATATATTGTATGGATAAAAGTTAGTTTTGTTTATCTGATAAAAAAGTAAGTTACAATAATATAAAATTATCTATTATATATTTTATTGGCGTTTTCCAATAAACGACACAAATAATGACTATGACACGCTGTTTTGCTATTTATTAATAAGATTTCTCAATCTAAAATAAAAATTCAATAATTTATTTAAGCTGAAATAGATATTTTAGATTGAAAAATCTTATTAATATAATAAATGGCAAAACGGCGTGTCATAGTCATCTGTGTCGCTTTGTTGGAAAACGCTAATAAAATAAAATTTATTAAATATAATTACATTTATATATAATAGATAATTTTATATTATTGTAACTTATTTTTTTTATCGGATAAACTAATTATCCATACAATAATTATTTTAGTATCTAATCTTTCTCATTGTACATACTAAATGATAAACTTTCTGAAAAATATTATTGTTACAGTTTTTTATATATTTATATATAAAATGATAAAAAAGAAAATTAAAATATCTAATAAAATACCTAATAAATAGCTATTAAAAACAAAATTTTTGTTATTTTATTATTTGTTATTTTATTAAAAAATTAAATAAGATATTAAATTAAAAAATTTTTTAAGTTATGACATTTTAATTTAATAGAAATATTTTACTAATTAAAATTTTTTAAATTAAAAATTAACTTTTGATTTAACTTAATAAGTTAATCTTACTATTAACGTAAATAAATTAATTTTATAAGCCTTACTTACTATAACTTTAACTTATTAACTTTTATTAGTTTAAAATAATGATTAACTTAACTAACCCTGATACTAAGCTTATCTTGTTTTCTGATTCGTTTCTTTGTATTATCACATGCTTTCTGTTTTATTATGAATATTTCATTGCAGTAATGAAATGATTAAATATATTTTTTTTCTTCATTGTTTGGTATAGATTGTTTCGTTAGGCAAACGAAATTTTAAGAGAAGAGCAGAACGATTAGTAATAAAAAGATTTAGACAAGAAAAAGAGGAACAATTTATGAGATCTAGAATTATGTCCAAAGTTATGTCCAGAAGAAATAACAATAATAGTGATAGTAGTAATTCTTCTTCACTTGTCGATATCAATATTCTATCTTCTGATGATGATGATTCTGATGATTTTTTTGATCGACAGAACCAACATGCTCAACTAAGTGGAGCAAATAACAATAATGAGCTTATTATTCCGATGAATGTGCCCACACAATTTCATTTAAATGAGGCAGACAGCAATGACAGAATTTGAAATGAGTGATGGAGAATCTCACTTCGAAGTTGAAGATAGACTTGATAGAGAATCTGGTAATGGAAGTGATAGCGAAAGTGCAGCTGAAGGAAATGAGAGAGTGTTGCAGTTTGATAATAATATTACAGAAAATTTTATTCTTACAACAATCAAAGAATGGGCACAAGCACCTGGTGTTCTTTCAATGTCAAAATTGGATGATTTACTTCAAAGATTGTCTCGTAGATTTTCTAATTTGCCAAAGAGTTATAAAACTTTATTAGGTAATCCCAACATTAATGTTGATAACTTAATAAATGATGGTCATTTTTGGTATATGGGCATCAAGGAAAATCTAGACTCTTATTTACTGGATGAGTATTTGAGAATAAATGGTAAAATTCAAATTGACATTAATATTGATGGTTTGCCTTTATTTAGAAAATCTAAAAAGAAGTTTTGGCCTATACTTGGCAAACTTGTAGGTACTAAAAATGAGCCATTTATTATTAGTATTTACTTTGGAAAACACGATCCCGATGATGTTGATAAGTTTTTGTTAGATTTCATTAATGAAGCAGATGAACTTTGTAATAATGGTTATTTACGAAATGATAGGACATATCTCTTTTCCATTAGACATTATATTTTCAATGCTCCTGCTAGATCTGTTATTAAATGTAGCAAAGGTCATTGTGGTTATGCATCCTGTGAAAAATGTATTGTGTGGGGAACTAGAGTAAATAACAGAACTGTTTTTCTTGATCTTAATGCACCTTTGCGCACTGATGAGTTATTTCGTAATCAGGAGCAACCATATCATCATAGAGGAATTTCGCCATTACTGAGAATAAAAACTGGACTTGTTTCTCAATTTCGATTAGATTCAATGCATCTTGTATACGAAGGAGTGTTTAAAAGGCTTTTAGAAGCTTGGATTTATTGGCCAGGATCTTGGAAATTTCATTTAACTATTTTTCAGAGAATTTGTAGTACTCTTAAGCAAATCAAGAGTTCATGTCCACTAGATTTCAATCGTCCTCCCAGAAGTTTGGAAGAATATAGCTTCTTCAAAGCTACAGAGTATAGACGTTTATGCATATATGACGGTGTTAGGGTGTTTAAAGAAATTCCTGATGAAAATCTATACAAACATTTTTTGCTTCTCCATTGTGGTATTTATATTTTAGCCGGTCCTTTTCATCAGACTTTAAATAATTTTGCTAACAAATTGCTGAGAACATTTATTGAGCATGCTGCTGTAATATTTGGAGATAAGTTTGTTGTGTATAATGTCCACGCTCTGTGTCATCTTGCAGATGAATGTGCTACTCATGGTCCTTTAGACTCGTGCGTTTCAATTTGAGAATAAACTAAAGTCTATCAAAGAGACACTAAAATCTGGTTTTAGACCTTTGGAACAAGTAGCAAAGCGTGAAATGCAGAAAGAAAAGAAAGTGGTGTATTTGCAATCTACAAGCAATAAAATTTCATTGTTGAAGCGCCATGTTGTTCCAAATGAAATCTTACAAGGATTTCAATATCGTCGCATCATAGTAAATGATATTCTCTTAAGCATTACTGGAGCAAATAACTGCGTAAAAACTATCGAAAATAAAATTATTTTATTAAAAAATATCATTAATAGACATGATGAAGTGTATATTGTAGGTAATATATTTTCGTATAAGGAAGATTTCTACACTTATCCTATTAATTCATCAGAATTGGGAATATTTAAAGTATCCAAACTTGAACAAAATAAAACTGTGATTAATATTAAATATATTGCAGCAAAGTGTTGGTTAATCCCAATTGAAAGAGATAACAAAGCATTTTTATGTATACCGTTATTGCATACTATTCCTTTTTATAAATAGTATTAAACATTTAGTATTATTTGTTACTTAATAAGAAATGCTGTTTGTCTCATTTTTCTAATTTATATTGTAATATTATTGTATTATAAATGATTATTTCTTTGTGTGATATACAATTAAATTATATAGTTATTATCAATATTCTACAAGCCAAACAAATTATATCAAAAATTTTTAAACTTATGTAATAATCTGCTGCTTCTTTTTTTTACAATAGTAAGTTGTTTTACAGTTGCATTTTTTTCTTAATTTTTGTAGATTTGCTTTTATCAATTACAATTCCAAAAATAAAAATTTACTTTCAGTTTGTTGTTGTAAAATTCTTAAAAACTAATAATGAAGACAGTGACAATGATGAAATTGAATATGAAGTTGGACGCACTAAATGGTTGGTTGACTTCAACAACAATAATGATTATATTGATAAAACGTTAATGATATTGTGGCCTCCAAAGTCATCCATGATCTGTAATGCTGTAAAAATGGACAAAAATCCAGATTCATCATGGAGAACAGAACAAGTGCAAGTTAAGAAATTTTACAGTATGTTTTAATTTTTTCTTTCTTATTTTTTCTTGTCTTATTATTTATTATAAACTATATCTTACTACAGTATATAAATCATTTATTTTACAGATAATATTTTATCTGCTCGCAATGCAGCCAAAGGATATGAGGCATCATCTACTTATCAATCTGAGCATGAATTGGGTAGAGGTTGTCGAAAAAAGAAAAGAAAACAGAATTTCTCATTTAATAACGAATCTCAGAAGAATAAATATCGCAAGATCCGGCCTACTATATACTCAAGTACAGAAGATGAAAATGATTGTCCACCTTCTAGAATAAAAAAAACAATTTGTTAAATCTCCACCTCCAGTCCAGCTTTCTAAGTCAGAATCATCAT
Organism: Lasius fuliginosus; assembly: GCA_949152495.1. NCBI lineage: Eukaryota > Metazoa > Arthropoda > Insecta > Hymenoptera > Formicidae > Lasius > Lasius fuliginosus. The sequence continues at coordinate 11,605,555 of OX424454.1, read as the reverse complement.
TAAAATCAACCAAATGTAGAGCTGACGAAGATGAGAAACTGATGGAAAGAGTTAAATCGAAGATGACACAGCACAAACGGAAGGAATATTTAAATAAGAAATCCTCGGAGGAACTTAACTTAGAACAGTCTAAACAGCGGTGTACAGATTTTCTTGAAATGCAATTGTCTGATAAAAATTCAAAAAAAAAATTTATGCTAACAAACTTTGATAAAGATCATGATGAATCACAATTGTGCGAATCGTCTGAAAGTGTCACATGTGAGATGCAAGATATTGATACTGGATATAATATAACTCCACAGAAAAATTATAGAAAGTCTTTTAGCTCTCATATATCATTTTCTAACACTCATTTGAAAAGTCCTGAACAATCTTACTCTCAAGTATCACTGTCTAATAATCAACTTGAAAGTTCTACAAACTCTTTCTATTTTCAGATGTCACCATGTAGCAGTCGTCAGCATAAAAGTCCTATAAAATCTTACAGCTCTCAGTTATCACTGATTAATGATCATCAGCATAAAAATCCTATAGCTCCCAAAAGTCCTGTAGCTTTCGGCTTGCAAAAAATTAGAAAAGAAAAATCCTACAGCTCTCAAGAGTCCTCTCAATTATCATTGTCTAATAATCAGTTGAAAAATCCTACAAAATTGATGAAATCTTCATTACAGTTCGACAATCATTCTCAAAGTTCTAAGGAGTCTTATAGACGTGAATTATTTTTTTTTCCAACGAAATCTGCTAATGATAATTGTAAGTTATTAAGAAGTAATTTGTTCTACTTTTTCTTATAGATCAATATGTGTTATCAAATTTTTTTATTTAAATACTTTTAACTTGATTCTTTTTTTATTTTAATATAAATAAGTTTTATTTTAAATTAATGACAAAATATGTAGATAGATTTAATATTATACATATATATATAATTTTTTTTCCTATAAACTCTCTCTTGATTACATTTTTAAATATTTTTTTTTCAAGTAATGGCATATAAAAAAATGTATACAGTAAATATTAAGCAAATTTATCAATTGCAATCAAAAAATCTGAAAATGTTTGGTCATGATTAATTGATTAAATCGGTTTCAGACATGTGCCTTGTTAGTTATTTTATTAAAGTTTTTTGTACCTGGCAAAAATGTATAGTTCCTAATTTGATCTATATATATATAATAATCTAATTGCTATTTAAGCAGAACTCTTCAAAAATCATTTTGTGATAAAGCAAATTAAAATGTTCAAAAATGTCTTATCTAATAAGGTAATCAGATCAACAATTATGATTAGTTTATCATTTACTATTTTCTTTTTCTTAAATAATACAGCTCTTCTAAATCTCTTATTGAAAGAAGTTCAAGAAATAAAGAAGAAAGCGGCAGTTGAGAGACAGGAAATAAATTTGAAATTAGAGAGAATTTTGAGCTTTCATTGTAGACTTTCACGTTTTCTCATGCCAAATGAAAAGCATATTATTCGTTCTGATAACATGCCATCATATCCTTTAAAAAATGACGAACAAGTAAAACTTTCTGAGGAATACCTTAAGAATAATGAAAATTTTCGTAATTTAGTAAGTATTTTTCTATTTTGCTTTGTGATTTTTTATTTTAGTTGTGATTTAAATAATAATGTCTTTTTATATATTTGTTATATATATATTTATTATATGTATATATATTTATTATATATATATTTATTATATTTATATTTATTATGTATATATTTATTATATTTATATTTATTATATATATATTAATTATATTTATATTAATTATATTTATATTTATTATATATATATATTTATTATTATATATATTTACATATGTATATTTATTATTATATATAAATTAGGTACATTATTTTGCACAAATAAAAGTGAAAGCCAAAGAGGAGTCTAAAGTAAAGGATTGCGAAGTATTATATATGCAATTATAGCTGCAGCTATTACTAATACTCTTGCATGCAAATACAATTTTCGAGGCGATGGCAACCAAAAAAGACCTTTTTGCAAATTATTATTGTGGGAAGTGATTATAGGTAAATATACATATATTGCCTTATAAATTTTGTTTATATGTGTTTTTTATAACAGGAGTAAGATACTTTTCCCTCAAATATTTCTTACTTGTGTCTAATAATTTTACTCAAGACATTATTTCATTTCTAGGTGCAATTCATGACAAGAGACCCAATGTATCTGTTGCGGATTTATCATTATATGCAGGACAATGGTTAAAGAATGCTCCATATAGAAAACAAGATGATGGAAGTTATGGAAGACGTGATAAAAAGTTTAAAGAAGCAGATGAGCACTTATCTTCATAAGCATTTATCCATATTTTATTTTGTTTGGCAAACATGCATTGATATATTTTATTTATTCACATTTTATTCACAGTTTCAGCAGTTATGTTTACATGTTCAATATAGTTTATGTTCACAGTTTTATGTTCACACATATATATTTATAATAAACAGCATAATAATAAACTTGAAATTTGTGAGAAGTTATTCATTAACTTTCTTTTATAATGTTTTTTTCTTTTTTAGTTTAATATACATACATATATATATATATATATATATATATATATATATAATGTTTGCATGTTTCTATCTTATTTCAGTATATTTTTTAAATCAGTCATTTTCTTTCTCATGATGCGCTTCATTTTAGAAAAGATAAAAACAAAAAATATTTTGAATATAGACGGGCTATGAGAGGTGTACCTGGCGGGCGTACATGGATGTTAGGCGCGTTATACCGAAATTTTAATTTTTTGATATTACTTCGATAAGAAAATATTTCTCAAATAATTATTGTAAAATGCAGTATGAAAAAAATAATTGCTGCTTATACACAAATATCGACGTCGAATTGACGTCAAATCGACTTGTCAATGACTGGTCGAAATTTAAGCCCATTTTTAAGTCAAATCGACTACAAATTTCGACCGTCGATTCGACAAATCATTTCTGGCTGGGTCTTTGAATGTGTTACTTTTTAAGACTCTTTTTCATGATCGATTATAACGAACGATTATAATCGATTTTTTATCATTAAAATATAAAACTGCTGATAAATGAATAATTTGTGTATTTTCCTCGATTAAACCCAATGCAAAATAATTCGTATAGTGCATTTGATTGTACCAAAGATAGCAAAATACACGCATCATCAAATTTTCAGTTTTTCATAATGTTTCAGTAGAAAAACGATCGAATAATAAAAAACGCGGATGAATTATTATTATTTCTATTTAATATAATATATAAATTATAATTATAAAATATCAAGATATTAAATCTTATTTAACTTTAGTTATATAAAAATTGCTAGATTTATTATCGATAATACAGATAATACATTTTATGTTTTCGAAGTATTAAACTTACTTATTTTATTACGATACGTTTGTAGTCACGTTTACATCGGTAAATCTATCTTGCAATGCTGCTATCTAGAGATTGAAACTACCAGACGTTGATCGAATATCTACAGGCAAATTCAACTTGTCAAGTTATTTATTGCATTAACTCTTTGACTATAGTCAAAGCATCAACTACATCGGGACAATATTTGTCGCATCCTTTAGTTTAAATATTTGACAGTTAGAGTTGCACATGCATCTAAAAGTTATTTAATGAATTATTGTCTGTTTTTAAAGAATTGTCTATGATATGAGGTTGTATAATGTAATTTTAAATATATCTTCTATACTTCTTTACATTTCTTTTATTTATTTTTTTGCGAATTAAGATTATAAATATAAATATTTTGTTATTTCGAATGCAAGAAAGTGTAATATCAAAACCTAACAAAATCTGTAAACAAAGTTTAATTGACGCGGATTAGTTTGAAATTATGTAAAATACATGCATAGTAAATTCTTGATGTAAGCAAAATCGAAATATTGTGTAAATGCATCAATAGTACATATATACTAAATTATATACTAATTATATACTAAATTATGCAGATGTTTTCGAAAAGTTAAGTTTATTTCTTAAATACCTTTATCGAACATTTGCACGACTACAAAATATGTTTTTCTTTTTACACATTTCATTTCCTGTGTTTATTATACTCTATTATTATACTTTATTATCTAATTCAATCTCTAACCCTCTCTGATTCAATGTCACATGATAATTTCGCTGTGAAATTCGTGCCTAAGGAAAGTAGGACAGAAAAATAGCATAGGTAAAACATTAAGGACACACTCGATTAAGATTAATCGAACAATTTTTATTCGATTAACTTGTTATCTTACAAAAATGAGAGTAAAAACAAAAACAAGTGTGAATGCTTTAACATACAAAAAGAAGAAAAAAATTTAAATCAGACAAACAGAAAGCGTACACGCACTGGCAGGAATGGAGTCCCTCGGTAAATGTATGCGTATGTGTGACAGTCGAAAGCGTCACCGCATACACACGAAGCGCGACGTATGTGTCACTTGAAGCGCGGAGGAGATCAAGCAACGAAGGAGAAATTGGTAGGAAGCAATCCGATGTTGCATCCTTTTCGCAAATCGCACGATCGAGAGAGAAAGCAATGCAAGACGTGATGTCAGTTAGAGGTGTCCCTACAGCCGTCTCACTCACTCGACTCTCGAATGGAGAGAGTGCGAGTGAGAAAGCTATAGGACACTGCGCTGTCTCTATCGGCTTCTCGTTCGCTCCAATATCGAGCTGTCATCCTTTCCTTTTTTTCCTCTAAGAAACGTAGCTAAGCCGCGTGCATTAATTATATTAATGAATAGATATTAAATATTAAAAAATATTAATAAACATTAATACTTATAAATAAATATTAATATTAATTATTAATAAATATTAATATTAATTATTAATAAATATAATATTAATAAATAATTAACAATATTATAATATTAAAAGGTGATTTATTAAATTCGACCTGACTGGCCAATACAAAAAATTCAACACAACGTTTCGGCCCTTGGGTACGGGCCCTTATCAAGTGTTTCTATAAAAAATTAACAAATTGACAGTAAGAAACGAACCGCAAATTCGTGATGTAAAGTACAGGATATTTTTGAGAATGTTACCTTTTAAGTTGTCAAAATGAAAGCCGTGATGTTACTAATGTCGAAACAGAAGACAAGTATATAATATTACAATGACTCGCGTCAAATAATATAAACATTGCAAAGAAATAGGAACAAACATTACAAAAACAAAAAATAATAATCATACTCTGTGTATTAACGTGTCATATATCGGATTTAAATTATCTGTGTCTTTTTGGAGATTAATATTGTTGTTGAACTTTTTTATAAAGAACATCTCAGCAATCTCTCTCTTCTTTCTATGTTTCTCACAGTGTAAAATTTTTCATTCCAATTAAAATCATGTCCGTATGTAGACCGGTGTTTGCTAATTACACTGTGGTTACTAGGATGCTTCTTAATGTCTCTGCAATGTTCATTTACACGTGTAACTAGTTGTCTTTTCGTTTGACCCGTATATGTCGCATCACAATCATTACATTTAATCATATATACGACATCAGTCTTATGAATTCCATCAATCTTGTCCTTACCTTTCTTAATTAAATTATTAAGTCTTTTTGGAATCGTATAAACTGATTCGAGGCCACATTTATTAAGCGCGATATTTAAATTTTCGCTTAGGTTTTTTATGTAAGGTAAGGCCAAAACAGATGCCGTGTCAAATTTCCTATAGCAAATGTCAGAATTATGGGTAGAGTCCTTACGAAATTTTAAAATTTTAATTCTCTTACAGATATGTGACTCTATAAAAGGTTTAGGGAAGCAATTGTTGACCAAAATATCAGTTATTATTTTGATATTATCATCATGAAAACGAGAGTCAGAAAGCAAAAAGGCACGGTCTACCAAACCCTTTATGGTATTGATCTTGTATTTAAGTGGATGGCTCGAATAAAAATTAAGATATCTACCCGAAAAAGTCGGTTTACGATATCAGTTGGTCAGCAACATTCCCTCAACCTTAGTTACAGTGGTGTCCAGAAAATGAATAGAACTGTTAGTTTCAATCTCATGAGTGAATTTTAAGCGCTGGTGATAACCGTTGAACACATTCAGTATCTCAGTAATCTCAGACGTCGTAGCAATTGCAAAAATGTCGTCAACATATCTGTAATAGACAGGTATAGTAAAATCTAATGAATTTAAACAATGAGTTTCGAGGTCATCCATGACCATGTCAGCCAAGATTGGCGATAAAGGAGACCCCATCGGACATCCGAAAATTTGTTCATAGTAACTTCCGTTAAAACTAAAGCTCGTTAAGTCAAGGACAACTGTAAGTGCATGTAAAAATTGTTGTAAAGACATGTCAGTATTTTGTGTGATATGGATCCATCTATTTTCCACTGCTTTCAAAGCCAAGTCTTTCGGAATGTTCGTGAATAACGAAGTTACATCTAACGAGAATAAGACATGATTCTCATTAATCTTAGTGTGTCTAATAAGATTAACAAAGGTCCAGCTGTCCTTAATGTAAGAACTAGGCTTTGGAGTGGATTTCTGTAGAATTTCGTGTAAAGAGCTAAGTTATATGTCGGGCTGCCAATAGACGAGACGATAATGCGTAAAGGATGGTCTTTTTTATGTATCTTTGGTAGTCCGTAACATCTGGGGAGACTACCACATATGTTTTTTAATTGATTGTATGTCAGTTCGTCAATAATCCCGTTATCACGCCAGCTCTTAACTAACATGTTGACCTTCGTTTTTGTAAGATTGATGGGATCTTTGTTTAGTTTTTTGTAAGTTGTTTGGTCATTAAGTAGTTCGTTCATGGTGTCATTGTATTTTGTTTTGTCCATAATTACTGTGACTTGTCCTTTGTCAGCTTTCGTAATGAGTAAGTCGTCATTGTCTTTTAAAAACTTTTTGCATTCGGAGAAACTATTCAAAAGAAACCTGTCTATGGAGTTGACATGTTTCTGTTTATTTAAAAATTTTTGTAAGGAATTAGAAACGGAAACTCTAGTTTGTTCTCTTAAGTTATCTGGAATTCTCTGAATATTGGCCTCTACACTTTTAACAACGTTCAGTGTCATGTCGGAGAATGATCGGATAGACATGACACTGTTCAGTGTCATGTCGGAGAATGATCGGATAGAAATAAAATTGAATTTATATCAGATAGAAAAAGAAAAAAATCTTTATCAAGTATTGGAATCAATCAGATACAGCAGCATGCCTGGTAGCGTTGCGGGTAGTTGACGAGCGGCACTCGCGCTTATACGACCTTCTGTAACTCAACTAATATTTTTCGCCCCACTTACAAACGCCCCACGTTTTTACATAATTTTCAAGAGAAAAAGTCAAGCTTTCTTTTTAGTTCACTTAAAAAAAATCAAAAGGGTCGCATTTTGAGAAAAACTCAAAAAAGCTTTTTAAACTGGAAAATTAATGTGAAATTTTTTTTCCGCAAAATGATTATTTTCACTGTAAACCTTATTAAAAGACCTTTTCAAAACCTATATAACAAAGTCAAATTGGATAAGCGTGTAACAGGAGTTACGTATTTGAAAATGAGCGGTCGGGGAGAAACGTCAAAAATTCGGGCTCCTTTATCTTGACAATCCATTGCATTGGTTGCATCTCCTTTGCAGGATTCAAAGAAGTCCACTAGCACTACCATCTGGTAGAATTTCAATAAAATTGGAGACAAAAAAATTTTAGGCGGGTACATTTGGCAAATTTTACCCCCTTAGTACATGTACGAGGGTGGTCTGAAAAGTTTCCGACCTCAACGTGAAGATGACAACACTCGTAAATAAAAGCTACTGAATTTCATTGTTCATCTGTTGACAGTTACTCATCTAAAGTTTCAGCCATTTTGGACGCGCAGTTTTTATGTAACAGTCGTTTGAGTGAGTTGGTGTGAGTTTTTTTGTGAAAATGGACAAAATCGAGTATCGAGCTGTCATTAAATATTTGTTTTTGAAAGGCAATACGCCTACGCAAATCAAAGATGAGTTGGATTCTGTGTATGGGGACTCTGCACCATCATTTACCACAGTGAAATTTTGGGCAGCTGAATTTAAACGTGGCCGTAAGAGCTTGGGAGACGATGAACGTTCGGGACGTCCAAAAACTGCAACTACCGACGAAAACATCGCCAAAGTTCACCAAATGGTACTAGACGACCGCCGAATTAAAGTGAGAGAGATAGCAGAGGTTATGAACATGTCAAAAGAACGTGTTTGTCACATATTAGATCAACATTTAGGCATGAGAAAGCTGTCCGCGCGTTGGGTGCCGCGTTTGCTCACGTTAGACCAAAAACGTGTTCGAATGAACATTTCCAACGCTCTTTTGACGCAGTTTAGGCGCAATAAATCCGAGTTTTGGCGCCGATTAATTACTGTAGATGAAACTTGGATACACCATTATACGCCCGAAACAAAAATACAATCCAAACAGTGGACTGCAAAGGGGGAACCGGCTCCAAAAAAAGCAAAAACTGTTTTTTCGGCTGGGAAAGTGATGGCGACTGTTTTTTGGGATAGTCATGGAGTTATTTTAATCGATTATCTTCAAAAAGGAAAAACCATTACAGGAGCATACTACGCATCATTACTTGACAAGCTGAAGGCAGAACTTGCGGAAAAACGGCCACATTTGCAGAAAAAGAAAATCCTGTTTCACCAAGACAACGCACCGTCTCACACCTCAGCGGTTGCCATGGCGAAAATCCACGAATTATCGTTTGAACTGCTTGACCATCCGCCTTACTCACCAGATCTAGCCCCAAGCGACTTCTTTTTGTTCCCTCATCTAAAAATTGCGCTCGGAGGACAAAGATTTTCGTCAAATGAAGAGGTAATCACCTTCGTGAACAATTATTTTGCAGAGAAAAATGCCGAGTACTATTTTGACGGGTTACAGAGATGGGAGCATCGCTGGGAGAAGTGTGTAGAGTTACAAGGAGACTATGTTGAAAAATAAAAAAAAAATTTCAGAAAAAATGTGTTGTATCTTTGTTAGGTCGGAAACTTTTCAGACCACCCTCGTATGTATGTGACGAAAGTCGCTCATAAGCTTGGGCTCTTCCAAGAATTCCATTTCTTTTCTGCAGGTAGCATTTTTTCGTAGTGTCTTTATGGCGACAGGCGTTGTGTCCGACCCTTCGAAATCTCTGACGGTTTCTTGATACCTGCGAAATATTTCATAATGAACGCAAAACGATAAAACGCATGTTAAAAATACTTATATTAATTAATTTTCTATGCAAAATTTTGAATTTTGCAATTATTTTTATTAAAAATATGTCTTTATCTCAAAATTTTCTGATTAAAAAATTAAGGAAAGTCTACGAGGATATATTGAAGTAATAAGAAATTAAGAGTTTTAACTTTCCGAATGTGCTGCTGCCTAGAAGCTTTCCTAGAGTAATTTGCTTTTTTCGATTATGGTAAGTACAAATTCGTCCAGATTGTATAACAACCTAGGTGCCTTGAATTGAACGTTTAGGGAAGGTGTTTCGTTTGGAGTTGATTCCATATCGGTTATTATTGAAAACGGAATTATTTTCTTACTTGCTTGGCGTCGTCGGTATGCTGTTACATAAAGAAACGTTATAATACACTTATTTAATATTATGCACTGCGAAATTTATCATTTTCAACAAGTAAACAAACTTTTCAAAAACTCTCTATGTACATCAAATCTAAAATAATATGCGATTAAAATAATATAATGCAATCAAAAAAATTCGAAATTTATATCAAATATACTTACAACAGTAAAAGTAGTAAACATTACAGATAACAAGGATAATAGCAAGGCTTAACATTAATGATAAATAATTATATTACGATCGATTCTGTTAAATCAACGATCGTGCTTAAATCACTTCATACTCCAACGCCGTAAGCGTTTTCAACCTGCACGCGAAATTGATATTTCTGATATTCCATTAATCCATATTTCTGGTAATTATCCAGTAATTATCTGTTCCGTTATAATATAAAATCCAATGTTTGTCTTCGTCGACTTGATTGCCTTCTTTGTAATTATTTTCAACGATTTAACCCTTCAGTCGATACAACGTCACTTGTGAATCGTGAGGTTGCGCAGGTTCCCAGTTTAAATAATACGTGAAATTTGGAAGTTTCATTACCGTAGGTAGTCCAGGAGCGCTCGGAAAATTACCTTTGTTACACAAGAGTACAATTTAATTTTCTTTGTTTTATTAAAGTACATATTTTTAATTATATAAAACTTTATTATTTAATTCTTAATTTAAAAAATTTGTTAAAACATTCTTAAAGTAAACACATAATATCATAATGTCTTCATTTGCTTACCAATTGTTTTAAAAGTAAATCTTTTATCAGTTTTATAACTTATGGAGATGATATATATAGTGGTAGCTAAGTTGTACTTCTCGCATCCATAATTAAGAACCGGCTCCAGAAGCCTTACGACGATACTGTTCGCGGTTATCAACACTTTTTCAACATGATAATCTTTGATGTTAGGTGTGAGACATATCGCCGGGGGATATGGTTGTAAAGATTTATCAAGAGATAAGGCTTGATATATGAGATATTAAAGAGATACGTACTTTTTTGATATGTTTAAATGCGTTTTCTTTGCTTTTGACAAGAGCATACTTTTTATTTAAAATATAAATTAGTTCCTCGTTTTCACTGTACAAGTAAATGTTTATCTTGTCAAGTGTTAAATAATCGAGATTTTTTTTTATTTCCAGCGTTTAAAATCTGGTTACATCTACAACCATAATTGTCCGCTGCGAATAAGCGATCTTTCGATGTCCAGTATATTAGCGGCTTGTCAATATTCGTGTTGTCAATCAGCATGAAGGAATCTGATCCTAATAGTTTGTATGGACAGGAGCATATATTGCCTTTGTTTTTCAAAAAAGGCTTTATGTTTTTCCCATCGAAATCCGATTTTATTATTGTATATTGTTTATCCGAAGTTGATCCTATTCAATAAAAATATATGGAAAATATGCGTATTATTCTCTACTTAGAAAATATTATTGTAACTGTATGTCAGAGTTATAAGACATAAGGTGTCTGCTTATACTAACTTACGAATCAGAAATCGTATCGACGACTACAAAATTTGCATGAAATGCTACAAGCACAAAAGACCGGAAAACTTTATCCTGACAGCAGATCACTTGCTTGTCGACGGTAATATAAATCCGCGTAAATTTCAAGAATGCGGTATTGAATTAGTACACGTACGCTCTATTTTGAATTGCGACAAGTGTTTCACATCATATGTACGATTCATGACCGTTCTTAAGGAACATTATTCTAACGATATCGCGTTTCTCTTATTCGTTGTTAATGCACAAAATATTATCCACCTTTTTGTTTATGAAGAAGATCCCGAAATAGAAGTTCAACCGGAACTTCTACTCGAAGAAGCAGAATCCTGATATCCGTGAAGCACAACTGCTCTATTATTATCCCCTTATTTTACTTCATTAGCAACACCGTAATACTTCATTAATTATATCCCGCTACTCCCAATATATTAGCGAAACACTATAATAAGCTATAATTTTAATCATTATCATTAAAAGCTTTAACATATCTTAGCACTTACGCTATCACTTACATGCTAATGTATCTGTTTATTAATATTCCAAAACTTTAATGAATTATGTTATGCCATTTCATTAAGTACTTTGGAGCTACACTTTTATTGTTAGAAATTAAACAATGAGGACAAGATGAGTCATTTCTTTTACAGGGAAGTAACAATAATAATATAAAAAGAAAAAAAATAATAATAATATAAATAATAACCATAATAATAAAATAATAATAACTATAAGGAAGAAAACGGCGTCAGGAGCCACGCTCTGTAATATGGGCGCAAAAATTATTTTTAACCGAAACTATATTATACTTAGGTTGCAAATTCAAGTCGTTTTTGTCATTTGACAATAATAATAATAATAATGAAAAGGAGAGAGAAGAGACTACACTTAATACTAATACTATAATATTTATGCCTCTCGCTTCCTCTTCCCTTCCTTTTCTTTTCTGTTTTTATTATCCCCAGCACGCCGACAATTCTACACGCATAGCCTGCCACGTTTTTCATGTCTATTTTCTGGCAAGCGATACGGTCGACGACGCGATTTTTCTGCACGCGACACACTTTTTTCACCGGATATACCCGTAGACACTGCGTTGATTTACATATGTACAGGGTGGAGAAAAATTATTGGTCAAGCTTTTGCCAGTCGATTCTACTCGTCGAGATCGCCAACATTGCATCATAAACATGGTGCCGCAAAATTAACTTTCAAGGTCATTTTCAATGTCAAATTTTTTTATTAGCTTAGTCGATTCTACTCGTCGAGCTGAACAAAAGTCTCAAAGGGACCATATGCCGGAAATCAATATTTCATAGAGAAATCTTCGTTTGAAGTTTTTTTGCCTGAAATTTCCAAAAAATCGATTTTTATGGAGTCAGAAAATAAATCTGATGCTTATAAAGTTCTTAAAATCATGTTCTGAATATCCTGATCATGATTAGTGAAAATCACCCCCCAAAAATGACCCTGAAAAATTCGTTTTCAAGGTCAAAAATCTGCTTAATCTACTCTTAGCGCTACCCAGGAACAACGACGTGGACGTGGTAGATTTCTGTTCCCTTCGGGATGACTTGATTATTGTGAGTTTCCCTCGCCTCTCACTTCGGGGTGACTTGATTATAGTGAGTTCTCCTCGCCTCTCACTTCGGGGTGACTTGATTATTGTGAGTTCCCCTTGCCTCTCACTTTATCGTCGTCGACGCTGTCTACGAACAAACAGAACTGACCCATCGGCCCCAATAGCTCTGAGCAGTTGTACTTGTCTGCCAGCTTCAACGTAACCACCACCGTTATCAATGCAAGCTTGGAATCTCTCCACCAAATTATCTCACACTCTACGGAGCACAGCTCGACTTCGTGCTAAAGTAGCAACCGCCTCTTCAATGCGATCTCGTAAATCCTGAGCCGTCCTTAAAGCCCTGCCTGACCCATAAATAATCGTTTTCAGAGCTCCCCAGAAATAAAAGTCCAGAGGGTTCAGGTCAGATGAACGGGCGGGCCATAAGTGTGCGCAGGATTACGACCGATCCATCAAGTTCCAAAAGCTCGTTGTAAAAAAGCGCGGACTTGCCTACCGAAATACGGTGGAGCACCGTCATGCATAAAAAAATTCGATTACGGGCATTCCTCGGAACTATACGTCGCAGTCGATTCAGGAGAGTATGACGTAGAAACCGCAAATACTCAACGCTTGACAATCGGTTTGAGAGAAACACAGGAGCAATATAATCATTCCCGAGTATCCCTGCCCAAACATTGACTGAAAAACGGCCCTGCTGAACTCTTTGGACCATTGCGTGTGGATTGCGTCTGTGCCAGATGCGAACATTTTGCCGGTTCAAAATGGAAGTGCTGGAAAAACTGGATTCATCAGTGAACACTATATTTTTCAGAAAGTGCCGATTTCTTCGGATCTTGCGAAGCATCCACCGACAAAAACGAAGACGAGCTGTGCGATCACCAGGTCGTAAGTCATGCACTACCTGCACTTTGTAGGGTCGTAGGCCTTCCTCACGGAGAATGCGCAAGACTGTTTTATGATCAACCCTTACTCGCGCGTCTATGCGTTGTGATCCCATGACAAGATAAGTTTGAGCTAGAGCAATCACACGTTCCTCAATTCTCAAAGACACACGAGGACGACCTGCCCTACGGTGGCCAACACCTGCAAAATTCATTTGCTCCTGATCATGGAATCGTTCCTCGAGTCGTTGAAATTCTCGACGATCAGGCACGGACCCTGGACGTAATGGTTCATTAGCTTGGCGTCGCAACCAACTAGCATAAAGAGCTCGTGCTCGTGTGTAATTACCATGAACACGATCAATTGCTCGAAGCATTAGACGTTGGTCACGCCCATCCCGATGCGCCCGATCACGGCCACCACGTCGAGGCATGCTATAGCAACGTTATTCTTAGAAAAAATTTGGTAAAAAATTAAAACAATTTTTTTAAATTTTACACTGAAAATTGATTCAAGATCAGCGGCGGTCTTCTAATAATCACGAAAAAGGTCTAGATATGGATGGAAAGCTTCTTAAGCACAAGTAACGAATGTCTTATGGAGCGATATATTATTCCTCTCCGAGGCAAATGACCGTTGCTTTAAGGAACCAACAGCCGTTGAAATGTTACTGGGTACCAAGATACCCCGAAGGGAACAAAAATCTACCACGCCCACTTCGTTGTTCCTGAGTAGCGTTAAGAGTAGATTAAGCAGATTTTACACCCATGACAATTAATTTTACGAAATTTTTTGACTTCTAAAAACTTGAAACGAAGATTTCTCTATGAAATATTGATTTCCGGCATATGGTCCCTTTGAGACTTTTGTTCAGCTCGACGAGTAGAATCGACTAAGCCAATAAAAAAATTTGACATTGAAAATGACCTTGAAAGTTAATTTTGCGGCACCATGTTTATGATGCAATGTTGGCGATCTCGACGAGTAGAATCGACTGGCAAAAGCTTGACCAATAATTTTTCCCCACCCTGTACATATATCGATGTCAGCCCTAATGACGGGTCTAGACCTGTGTTTTATATATACGACCCTAATAATATATCGAATAAGACAAAGCAAATTGCCAAATAAAACTCTAGTGGACGAATTATACGATAAAAATAAGGTATATGAATTATCATTATCAATATTAATGATTATCCACAATTTATCGGATCTATTAAATGCCATGAGAATGTCAGTTGTACATCTCAGCGCGTATCTTATTGCGTTGTTATTTTAGAAATACTAAGATCCGCGATTTAAAATTGGCTTGTTATCAATTGTATAAAAAAAACGCACCAAAAAGAAAAAACCTCTTTCGTTAATAAGTAATTAATTTTACATTTTAATATGACGCTATACTAAGGAATAGAAAAAAATAGGAAACTATAAGTTGTTTTTAGGTACTACAAATTTATTATGCAAAAACACAATACACAAAAGATAAAGAGAGAGAAATTTGGGATAGGTGAAAACATAGATTGGAGCGTCCGACTACCTGGAACGAAAACACACGTATATTAGCATTCAACGAAAATTCAATAAATTCCTTCTTTTCGCTTACCTAGCGGGATATTACCAACATTCTTTCTCCTCCGCCACTTCAACGTACGGCTCTAAGTCGAACAATCGCCTTAAGTCAAACACGTCGACGTATATATATGAATGGTTCTCGGCCCACTCCAGCGCTTCTTGGGTATCACCCCATAATTCATCCAGATATCTCCGTCCTTCTCTCCTCTAGCTTCTGACCCATTGTCTATTCCAAATGTTCACAAAACCTTCAATGCGCGCTTCACACAACCACTAGACAAACAAAATACATACATATACACATAAAGATCAAAAATAATAAATGAAAAATATATATAACAGTAATAATAAATCGAAAAAAAACAATATTTTAAGATACAGGTATGTATCTATTTATAATATTTGAAAAGAAAAAAATAACTATAAAAAATAATATATCAATTCTTACCCTTGACGGAAACAATATGGTGAACAAACAGGTGCAAAGATCGACCACTATTCTCCTCGGGGCAGTTATAAATTCGGTCGCGATCATCTTAATTCCTTTATTTTTCTCTTTCGCACAAAGATGATTAAACCTCACCGGTGGTTTTACTAGTACTGTGAGAAGGAAAAATAGCACGCTTAATAGGAGCTAAGGAAAACGCCATGATATTGCTCCTATTCTTGGAAGAAGGTGCGAAAATTATAAAGATCACGCCCTCCTAGATCATACTCCTCGAACTCTTTCTATAAAATGTCTCCGAGATCCACCGCTATAACGTTCATAAACCTTGTATCATAATACTATCATGTAATTCATTAACAGCTGTATTAATATATTAACGTAATAATATATTCGTAGTATATACATTAATATATTCGTAATATATTAACTGTACCTACAAGTTTTATAAACCATCTTCTACAAGACATAGGCTATAACTTTTGTATTAAGTATTATCAAAATGCAACATTATAATGCAATTTAATTAATATATTCGAAAAAAAGCAAAGAAAAACAGCATAGACCAAATATTAAGATATATGTATTGTATATGATAGAATATATTTACTTTTTATTGTATAATTACAGAAATGCTAATATACTTCGCGATATTCGTATTTGTAAGTCCAATCAGTGCTCTTATCGGATTCGATTGTGATGGACGACACCTGAACATTACCTCCGTATCGTTGCTCGAAGTTGGTGAATGTAATCTTAATTTCCGGAAACCTAAGACCAGCGAAGTTTACGTCCAACTTCTGCAATTCTCAGAATATAATCATGCGGAAGTTATTCAGTGCAAAGTGGAAATATCGCGATCAATTTATTATTGCGGAATGCATTCACACGTCTCCGTAGTTCACAATGGAAAGGCGCATTACATCCACGAAACTGGATACACGCAATGTATGCGGATGTTTCAAGACAGAAGTTTCTCACTAGAATCTGGCAATGTCATCCGTGGTCTCCAAGCTAACCAAACTTCGTTTCATAGCCTTACTTTAGTTGGTCGTAATGGCAACGATGGAAGCTGTAAAGGAACTCAATATTCTAATCCTTACGGCACCTGCAACAATGTTTAAGTCCAAGCTGTTAAGATATTATTGAGACAATCTCACGCTTCCGTACAATTAAACTCCGGAAAAATAATATTAAATCCGGAACAGCTTACGTGCTCAGCGATAGTTTCTGCCTTGATTCTGACGATGGATACACATACTGGAAACCAATACCGGTATCTTCCTATAATTTTCATCAATACGACGTCCTCTATGAGGGCCCAGCAACTAAAATTACAGAAAATGTAACTAATCTCTCGGCTTCAATCATCTACATCTTGACAACAGAGGATATTAACTTTGCTCTCACTAAAACGAAGGAACAGCTCTCATGCAGATACACCTTACTTCGTACGGAACATCCCAAGCTCTTCATCCTTTAGGCCAAGAAGGGAAACACCTTCGCCAACAGTGGCGTCATCCCCATGGAAACTTGGATATTTTCGCGTATATGAATTCTAAATTCGTATACGTTTAAAAACATATCAGACAGCAGATGACATCACTATATCATAACGTCGTGCAACAAAAATGCGATTTAGAGAGACAGGAAATTACTAA
The DNA here is from genome assembly GCA_949152495.1 of Lasius fuliginosus. NCBI lineage: Eukaryota > Metazoa > Arthropoda > Insecta > Hymenoptera > Formicidae > Lasius > Lasius fuliginosus. The sequence goes on along the minus strand of OX424454.1, from coordinate 11,588,292 downwards.
TGTCTTGTCTTTCGCCACTCTCCAACCAGACGAATTTGCATACGGACTTATGAAAGGACCAGGCTACATAGCGGTCACAACTGGTGAAATCACGCACATCATTAAATGCATACTTGTGGATATTACCATAAGAAAGACAAAAGATTGTTATTCGCGGGTTTACCAGTAACAGTCCGCAATGCTTTCTTGTTTCTTACTCCCAAATCTCGGGTAATCACCAAATTCAGGAATGAAAGGGAATGCAGTTACGAATTACCCACAATGTATCGCGTCGAAGACACTTGGATCTAGTTTGCACCTGATCCACAAGTAAGGCAATTACCTCCTCAACTATTACAACCGATGACAGCGTTATTCTAGGAGTACTTGACGCCAGGACCTCTTGCCATCAGCGGAATATACTCTGAGCAAGACATACAGAAGCTGAGGGACCACATCATGTTTCCAGCGGAAAAACCAGCTCTCCTCAATACAATTGCTAGAGGTCTCTCTGGCCACCCCGTCGACTCAGACGTAGTCTCCGTGTACAACCTGCTGGACGAAGCCTCTCTCAATAAAATAGCTGAGAATGCCGCTCGAGTATGGAATGGATTCGTCACGTTCGGCTCCGCAACTGCTGGAGTATTTGGCATCCTGGTAATTGTCCGTTTTATAAAACTTCTTGTCGACATGGCTATTCATGTATACGCTCTACATACCGCCTACGGATGGAGCATGCATTTGTTCGGAGCTATCTGGTGCTCTCTCACTCATCTGTTAGCCCACCTTGCATGTGGACCTGTCAACAAGGACAACAAAGACAAAGACGACGAATCATTATCGCCCTCCGTATTGAATCATCATATTCAATATAATCTTTAGATTTATTTCACCTCCTTGTCGATTTTTTATGTAAGAGCAAAAGTATAAGGAAAAATGTCGACCACGGGCACGACGGTGCTCGATGACGAAAGGAATTAAATGGGGTGATGATTTAGAAAACGTCATTCGGTTCACAGCTTTAGATTCTCGAAAACGAGAGGAATCTTGGATTAGGGTGAGAACGACGCGCGAGCATAGCTGGAGTGTTCACAGCATCCGGGTAACAGAGGGGTTGACGACGTCCGAATAACAACAGGAGTACAGTATGTATTTTATTCTCAAGTTTAATTATATCGTTTAGTATCGATATTATTATGAATTCAAGGAAAATTGTATGATAATTTTATGTTAATTTTAAAGGAACGACTGACTGAGAACTGTCAGCTGCATGCCAGTGCTTGACAGGAGTTTCTTTTTATTATGTAAAGGACATAGAGTCATCGGAAGCATGTGGAATGCAAGACGGTGATAGATAGAGATGGGCCGTCAGTCGTTTACAGATTTCCTAATCTTCGTAGAGATACGGCATATTCTGATATTTGAGGGAGATTATGATTACTTACCGTATCGTAGCGACGAATCTCTGATTTTAGCCAAGTCTTCTGTGTAATTTTGAGCCTTTGCGTCTCCTGGAAAACCTCGGTCACGGGCGATTAAGGCCGGATTGAAATACACAGATGTATGCACAGACGTTTTTTTATTTTTTTAATTGTATACTTAGTCTTGGTCTAACGCACGACCGACGAAAAAATGAGATAAGTGTCGATGCGGTGCACAGAAATTTTATAAGTAACTGCGCGAAGTAGCAAGTAAATTGTTATGATAAGACTAAACGAATTTGATCGACGAAAATGATCTGAACTGATCTAATAAAATAATATGACCGAATTTGATAGAATGTTCGACTATGACTGAATGAATTCTCGGGGCTCGAAATTTGCGGTTTATATACTATCGAAACAAAGGCATTGGAATCGGACATTGGTGTCGTGTGAAACGATTCGGCATGTCTCGGGGAGATGAATTTTACATTTCTTACGTCTAAGGTATCCCTTTAATTAGGTCACCTGTCGGCATGCGCTTTAGATGACTTCATCCGCCGGATATCGGTAGCACAAGGGGGTTCTACGCGGGTACTATTGTCCGATTTCCGGGCTAATCTATGTTAAGAAATATAATTTATGTGTTAGCTTTTGAATAGCGCGCGTTACAACGCTCGAATACTCAATCCACCAGGGTAGTAAACTCGAACGATACATACATACATATATATATATATATATATATATATATATAGCAAAATTGTGTAGACGTGACTCGCAGACTCAGCGCGTCCGCTGAAGTACGATCTAACTATTAATTCTATTGTCATACAAGTCTTTTTATACAAGACGTTCAGTTAAGATATCAGTTTTGTTAACTTGTCAGTGAAGACATTGTTATAAATATATCTGTTAAAATAAAACCGAGCATCTTTTCTTTTTGACTCTTCGGTCGCAACCACGTGCCTCTCAACAGGTTATGGGCCCAGTACCGTGTGAAGAGAGTTTGAGAAAGAGAATCTAGAAAACGGAGACAAGGCAGAGGAGATGGCGAGAGCTGCGGTGGAAGATTTAACGCACATAGAGAAGCTGAACGACCTAGAGAATTTCGATATTTAGAAATTCCAGGTTAGTGTGATTCTTAAAGCACATGGCTGGTATAACATAATTAAAGATAACCTTCCGCCCTTGGCATAAAGAAACGAGGATTGGTCCAAAAAGGACGCAAACGCGCAAAAAATTATAGTAACAACGGTCGGAAAAAAACCGTTAATGCATGTCTTAAATTGTGAAACGGCACATGAAATGTGGAACAAGTTATGTTCCATTTATCAAAGAGATAGCAATCAGCAAAAATGCAACTTAATGCAAGGATTTTTTGGCTTCACTTTTAAGAAAGAATCAGATGTTGCTACTAACATAAGCAAATTACAGAATGTAGTTTACAGACTCAAAGCTTTAAATCAAGATATCAGTGATGAGATGGTGATCGCGAAAATCCTGTCCATTCTACCAGAGTATTACAGGCATTTCGTAAGCGCGTGGGAATCAACGATGGATAAAGAAAAAACGCTGCAAAACTTGACTGCGAGACTGCTGTCCGAAGAGAACAGATATAATGAAGAAACGGAGAAGGAAGGAGCGGTCGCCTTCAAATCTGTGGAGCGGAAATGTTTCAAGTGCAATAAGGTAGCACGTAACTGTAAAATAAAACATAATAACAATGACAAAATAGAAAACAGAGCTAGAAAGTGTTTTGTTTGTAATAAAATAGGACACCTTGCAAAATCATGCACAAAAAAGGCAGCTGATAAAGAAGATCAGTTTAAATGTAATATATGTAAGAAAAATAACCATGAGGAGAAAAACTGTTTTTTTAGAAATAAAGAGAACAAACAGCAAGAGGATAAAGTTTCGTTTCTAACGAGTCGAATCATCAATACGAAGCAATGTATAATAGATTCTGGGACGACCTCACACATGACTAACGATAAAACACAATTAAAGGAAATGAAGGAACTAAAACTGAAGGTAGGAGTAGCAAAAGCTACAGAAAGTATGGAAGTCAAAGGCATAGGATCGTTACATTTCGATACATGTATTTTGAAAAATGTTATATACGTCCCTGATCTAAGCACACATGTCAATAAATGCCATAACAGACAAAGGAGGCGAAGTACTATTTACCAAAACAGGGGTTGAGGTCAAACAACATGGCAAGGTTGTGATACGTGGAAACAAGTCGAAGTCAGGACTATACGAAATCACGCTTGAAACTAGAAAAGAGGAAATGGCCTACTCAATACCAAAAGAAAACATGTCGACGGAATGGCATAGGAGACTAGGACATCTGAGCGCAACAAACATGAAGAAATTGACAGGAATGTCAACAGGAATTAAATTACAGAACGAAATGTTGAAGAATTTAAAAAACTGTGAAATATGCTGCAAGGTGAAACAAACAAGACTCCCATTTAAAACTGTGAGATCGAAAGCCAAAAGGCCTCTACAACTGATTCATACGGATTTATGCGGACCAATAGATCCTGTTGCATGGAACGAAAAAAATATATACTCACATTCATAGATGACTACACACACTACACAATGGTTTATTTGTTAAAAGGCAAACATGAAGTACCGGATGCCTTAATCAATTATGTACTCAAAGTTGAAAGACAAAAGGATATGAAGGTGAACAAAATAAGATGTGACAACGGAAGAGAATACAAAAACAACAAATTGGAAGAATGGACTTACAAGAAAGGAATAGAATTCGATTGTACAGTCCCGTACACTCCTCAATTAAATGATAAAGCCGAAAGAATGAATCGAACGATTATGGAAAAGCCTTAATGTTTGACGCGAATATGGACAGAAACATGTGGGGAGAAGCAGTATACTTAATCAATAGAAGTCCGACAAATGCACTGGACGTGACACCAATTGAGAAATGGGAACAGAAGAGACCAAAATTAATAAACTTGCAAACTTTTGGTGTGAAGCATACGTTAAAATCCTAGAACCACTAAAAAAACTGGATTGCAGAAGCAAAAAATACTATTTTATAGGATACGCTCCAAACGCTTATCGATTGTGAGATCCTGAACGAAAAAAGGTAATTATTGCAAGAGGTGTAAAATTCAAAACAGACGTGCCAATCGAATGCATGAAGAAAACCGATAAAATTGAAGTCATAGAAGAAGAAGATGAAGATCCACCAACGGATGAAGATGAAGAAGAAGAAAATGAAAAATATGGAGAAGGTGGTCAATTTGAATATGAAGATACGGAACAAGAAACAGATGAAGACAAAGACACAACAAAAGAAAAGGAACCACCAATAATGGAAACACCTAGAAAATCATCGCGGGAAAGAAAACCCCCTGCGAGATATGGCGACTATGTATATCTCACCTACGTTCAAGCAATTTCTGGACCGGATAATTCAAAATGGAAGCAAGCAATTGAAGAGGAAAAGAAATCCATAGAAAAGAACAAGTATGGATAGTAGATGCATCTGAGACAAATGGAAAGAAGCCACTGACATCGAAATGGATTTTTAAAATAAAAGATGATGAAACATATAAAGCGAGATTAGTAATTAGAGGCTGTGAACAAAAACAAAATATAGATTATGAGGAAACATTTAGCCCAGTAGTAAACAACAGCGCATTAAGAATTCTGTTTGCAATAGCTGCACGAAAAAATTATGTCATAGCGACGTGTTATAGCCCGAGAAGCTATATAGATAAAGTTATATATTAGATATTAAGAAGCGTACCAGACGCGAAGGAATGCACGAAAACGCTAACGCAGCGAGCCACGCGCAGAAATCGACCTTGCGAGAAATGCAAGCGAAGAAGTTCGACTTTGAACTTCCTCGCCTGCATTCGGACGACGAAAAACCCTTACGCTTAGAAAACCTGTTACCAGGCACCCCCTCTTATAGAAAAAACCGTAATAATAAAGAGGCTCGCCGTTAACACGCGCGAGCCAGTCGGTCAGTAAAGTTCGCGAAATAAAGAAGAACCAGTTAATCAAAAGATAATCGCGACTGTGTTATAAAGAGGGAGAAGGGAGTACGCTAAATAAACTAATAACCACTGTATGTAAAGATTTAAGTGCGTTTAATAAAAAATATAGACAATAAGAAGGAAGGGCTAAGTGGACCTAGGGATCCTAATCCCTATTCCTATACACGATCCCAATAAAACGATTGTGTTCTCCGAGGCACAACATTTGGTGGCAGCGGTGGGATAATTTAGGAGGTCCGCCAGCCACAAAATCCTTTAGACCTGTGAATAAAACAAAAGTGTTAAAAAACGGGCACGCTAGTACAACAGCTGACGGACAACGGACAACACGGAAAAGCAAAGCAGTGAGAGAATCTCGGCCGAGGAAGCTGACACCCGAGTAGGAACCCTGACCTGCGACTACAGCACGGACATCGCAACAACGGCGAGCAACGACCCGCCGTGTCTCTACCAACGCCGGGCCGCCCGCCTTATCAGCCGACGAGAGCGAGAGCGAGAGACCGCAGCGTCAGCAGCCAAGCAGCGCAAAGCGTAAAGATGCGAGCCGTAGTACTGTAAGTCCGAATACAATTATATCGCATGCAGTCGGAAGGCGCTAACGTACCACCGATAGCGAATCGAACGTGGTTACATAGCGAACCTGCACGACTAACATTACGCGTTCTCCGAGAACGACGAATACTCGATAACCTGCGTAGAAATTTTGAAACGCGACAGTCAAGTGATAGCGAAGCCGAAAACGTCGCGAACGATAATGACCTGCCATTCACTAATCGCGACGCCGACGTATTAACAAATAGAGCTATCCCGCTAGCACAAGCGAACCTCGACAAAGTACGCAAGAAATTAGAAACGTACTATTCGAGCGAAAGCGACTCCGAATTACCCTCACACGTAATAACCGAACGCGAATTTCCATTTAACAGCTTCGACGAAAGCTTATTTGCGAATTACGAAACGGAACCCGTTATCGCGAAAAGAAAAGATATCAGACCACGCGTCAACCGGACGCCCAGTAACGTATCACAACGAGGCGAATTTTCGTTAACATCTTACGATAGCAGTATTTTTGATCCGAACGAAATCAACGAAATTAACATGTCGTTAATGCACACTCCGCCACCGCCGAGCGAATTGATACACGTGTCAAACGACGACATCAACCGAGAGATTGACAACCTTAGGAATAGCATACGGCACATCGACGAACACGTTGTAGAGGCAGAGGTACACGAACCTCCCGTTAATCGTAATACTAATATGAGTAATCTAAGTAATCCCCTCTTACGCGAAATAATGCGAGGAATACAAGAAATGCGTACGGAAATGAATATATTACGCGACCAGAGACGCGAATCTAACACATACGAAGGCGAACGACACGTTAACCGCCGAGACGTACGCGACTACACTCGTGACGAAGACACGCGATACCATGAGCACGATAGTGACAGATACAATATTACATACGGACGCACAGAGAATGATGTAAGACACCGACGAAATAATACCGAAAACTATATTTCATTAAAAGAAGCGCGAAGTATGATTCCGGAATTTAACGGAACATCACAACATAAATTGCAAGAATTTTTAAGCACATGTAATTACGCTGTACAAAACATAGACCCAGCAAACGAGACAAGTTTAGTAGGAGCTATCTTATGTACTAAATTAAAGGGAAAAGCTATGCTAGATTTTCAAACGCGAGACATACGAACGTATAACGAACTTAAACGACAATTAGAAATTTCGTACCAAAGCAAACGAAGTACCACTCATTTGCAAATTGAATTTAATTCCCTGAAACAAAAATCTAACGAAAGCGCACAAACATTTGGAACACGTGTCGATACTCTAGCCATGGAATTATATGAATCCATGATCGAAGGAGAGAACCACTCTGTCGTAGAAAAACGTGTAATATTACATACTATACAAAAACAAGCTCTACAAAACTTTCAAATCGGATTACGCGAAGAAATACAAATGCTAATTCGTTCACGAAATTATCGCACCCTTCAAGAAGCTATAACCGCCGCAACAGCCGAAGAAAAGGTAAAAGGCTCAACCCCGTCGTGATCAAATAATTTTCCGAATCGTAACCGATACGATCACCCGTCATCGCGACAAACAAAAAGCACGACTCAGTGTTATAAATGCGGAAAAACCGGACATAACGGACGCGATTGTCGCAGCAGCAGATATGCGTTACCGAAACCGGACAAATCATCTCGCGTAAATACCGTCGAAAAATTCTGCAAGCATTGCAAGAAACGCGGACATAACCGTGAAGAATGTTGGTCGTTAAACGGACGACCTAAAGCGAAAACGTCGGACCGAACCAAGAAGGATGACGAAAGAAAATCACGAAATAATAATAAGAACGGCGATAAAAAAGATAGTAGGCCGCGAAAAAGAAACTCAGACTCCGAGCGTAGTAGCGACGAAGAAGAAGGAGATAAGAAAAAGACAGCGCGCGCGCTCGAGTACCAGATAACGCACATGCGACGGACACCGCAAGGATCAGCCGGATTGGATATAATTACTTTACCAATACGCGAAACAAAACGCGGACAAATTAATATGCTTTATGATTCCGGAGCCACTATTTCTTTAATAAAAGTAAAACACTTAAAAGGCGAAACCGTTATCTATAAAGATAAAATCACGCTAATCGGAATAACCGGACACAAGGCACGAACAATAGGCAAGATATACGCGACTATCGATTTAGACGATCGCAAAATAAAACACGCGATATACGTCGTGAAAGATGATTTTCCAATGGATTACGAAGGAATACTAGGAATCGATTTTCTTAAAAAACAGCAAGTTTCGTGCGATTATAAAAAACGGGAACTCAAAATAGGAGACGCTGTGTTAAAGCTTCAGCCTTATGACAAAATTACGTTAAAGCCGCGCAGTGAAACTATTATTCAAGCTGCAACAAATCGTAACGAAATCGGAATTATACGGGCAGAAGAAACCGCGCCGGGAATATACATCGGACGATGCCTCGTAGAGCCGAAGAATTACATGTCCTATCAGTGTGATTAATACTACAGACGAGACCGTCGAGATACGTACACCGCGCGTAACCGTAGAAGATATTAGCGAAGACAACCCGCATGAAATATATACCATTCGAACGGAGAAAACGCGCAAACATTCGTCACCGCGTAATGAACAAATCTTACAATTATTACGGACAGAACACTTAAATAAAGAAGAAAAGCGTGCGATACAAAAAATATGCGAAGAGTATAGCGACATATTTCACCTAAGCGGAGAACCACTGACATGCACCGTGACTATAGAGCACGAGATAAATACGCGCGCCGACATCTCACCGGTAAACGTGAGACCGTATCGCCTTCCCGAGAAGCACAAAACGGAAGTAAATAACCAAGTGCAAGAAATGTTAAAAGACGGAATAATTCGGACCAGCGCGAGTCAATGGAATGCACCGTTATTAGTAGTGCCGAAGAAAACCGACGCATCCGGAAAACCGAAACTCCGAGTAGTAGTAGACTTCCGACGCCTTAATAATCTAACGATAGGCGACTCGTTTCCACTACCAAATATCACGGATATATTAGATCAGCTAGGAAACGCTAAGTATTTTACTACGCTAGATTTGGCATCAGGATATCATCAGATACCGATGGCCGAACGCGATAAAAATAAGACAGCCTTTTCCACCCCCTACGGACATTACGAATTCAATCGCATGCCATTCGGACTAAAGAACGCACCAGCGACTTTTCAACGGCTGATGAATTCAGTATTGACGGGGATACAAGGGCTCAGATGTCTGGTCTACCTAGACGACATCGTTATTTACGGATCCAGTCTAGAGGATCATAATAGAAGACTCGCGGAAGTACTACGAAGACTACGAGAAAATTATCTCAAATTACAACCGGATAAATGCGAATTTTTGCGAAAGGAAGTAATTTATTTAGGGCATATTATTTCCGAAAACGGTATACTACCCGATTCATCTAAACTATCAGCGGTAAAAAATTTTCCGACGCCGCAAAAAGTTAAAGATATTCAATCGTTTATCGGATTAGCCGGATATTACAGAAAATTTATCGAAGACTTTTCGCGTATCGCCAAGCCTTTAACGAAATTAACGAAAAAGAATGAAAAATTTTTATGGAACAGCGAACAACAAATCGCGTTCGACACTTTAAAAGAAAAATTAATGACGGCGCCAGTGCTAAAGTATCCAGACTTCAATGAAGAATTTAAAGTGACCACCGATGCCTCCGACTATGCCATCGGAGCCGTGCTGTCACAGGGACCGGTAGGCAACGACCGCCCTATCGCTTACGCGAGCAGAGTGTTATCTCGCGCGGAGCAAAATTACAATACAACTGAAAAGGAACTATTAGCGATCGTATGGGCCGTAAAACATTTTCCACCATATGTATATGGAACGAAATTCAAAATAATAACCGATCATAAGCCATTGATTTGGTTATTCAACGTGAATGATCCTGGATCAAGATTAATCTGCTGGAGATTAAAACTCGAAGAATATGATTACGAAATCATACATAAGGCCAAACGAGCGAATGCGAACGCCGACGCGCTAAGTCGAAACGCGATACCAGAACCGCAGCAAGAAGAACGAGAAGAAGAAATCCTCAAGGTAGAAGAAGAAAATACCGACGAAGCAAGAACATATACTGAAGAGAAAAAACAACTGATACTCTATGAATATCATGATGCCCCCGTAGGAGGACATCAAGGCATCGAGAGAACTATTAAAAGAATTCGGTTAAACCATAATTGGCCGGGATTAACGAAAGACGTCGAACGATATATTTCTAAATGTGAATCTTGTCAAAAGAATAAATTATCGCGACGAATAAAAGCACCTCTCGTTATAACAGACACGCCTAGCAAACCATTCGAAAAATGCGCGCTAGATATAGTCGGACCGTTAACAATAACTAATAATGGAAATAAATATTTGTTAACATTTCAAGATAATTTAACTAAATTTAGTAAAGCGATACCGATCGCAAACCAAGAAGCTAATACAATCGCGAAAGAATTTGCGACAAAAATAATCTTTGAATACGGAATTCCCGAGAAAATATTGACTGATCAAGGAACAAACTTTATGAGCGAAATTTTCAAAAATACGTGCAAATTATTAAAAATCGATAAAATTCAAACTACCGCCTACCATCCGGAAAGTAATGGAGCGTTAGAAAGATCGCACAGAACCTTAGCTGAATATCTTCGCCACTATATAAACGCGGATCAAACAGACTGGGACGAATGGACGCCCTACGCAATGTTTACCTATAATACTACTCCACACACGGCTACGGGATATACGCTTTTCGAATTAGTCTACGGACACCGAGCAGATCTACCGACAGCGCTTACGAAACCGCCTAAACCAACGTATAACTATAACGATTACGCGCAAGAACTAAAAGAAAGATTACGCGCAACCAACCTAAACGCAAAAGAAAACCTCAAAGAAGAAAAATCTAAAGCGAAGGAATATTACGACAAAGGCGCGAAAGAAACAAAATTCAGAGTAGGCGACAAAGTACTCGTATATGACGAGACGCTCCGACGCGGACGATCGAAAAAATTAGACGCGCTATGGACCGGACCATACGTAATAATCGAAAAGAACTCCGACGTAAATTATACTGTAAAACGAGCAAGAAAAGCGGTGCGCATGCATACAAATAAATTAAAACTATTTATAGATAATTAAAAAACATGCGCTTACCTTAGCCGTAAAAAATCAAGGCTGATACGGAGGTGACGACGGCGTCGATGGCGGCGATGCTGGTGGTGTCGCCCTCGGATCTAGATGCGCGCTCTCCACCACAACGTGGAGCGCCTCCGGCACCTCTCCATAAAAAGGAAAGGGCTGTCTCTCCAACAAAGCCCTCTCCACACACATCACTGGGATGCGCCACGCCAGATCTCGAGGTACAGGAACTACCTCCTGGACCACACGCACCCCACTATACACGTGAACGGACACCCTTAAAGAATAAGGTGTGTCCGAGCACCGAAACACCGCCGAACACGTCCGCCAAAACGGATCGGCCGGTAATTCACGCCCAACAACGGGCACACGCCGGCACGCACGGCAAAGGTGCGAGTGCTCGCGCAAATTGAACAGCTCGTCGCACTCGCGACACGGGACAAACAAATTGCTCAGATCCATACTTTTTTTTTTGCTATATACGTACTCAAATCGACGGCAGTCAGATGCAGACTGAAGGAAAAGATGCAGCAGCATCTCAGGGTGCATAAGAAATAAAAAAAAACTTTCCCACCCGATAAAAAATCGCGAACTAAAAACGAAAGTAATACACGCTACTAAAAGATAAATAAAAAAGAAATATAATATATTATTACAGGACACTCATATTCAGCTTCACCTCAGCGCTCGCGAAGCGATACGACACGTACCTCCCGTACGAAATCGAAGAATTCAAGGATCATCCAGGTATCCATTTCGAAAAAATCGGTCAATTACACTATTCCAAGAAGACATGGAAGTTAGTAATACAGTTAGACCTAACCACGATAAACAAAAGGTACGAACAAATAAAAAATTATTTACAACAGACAGAAGCAATGTGCGACAAGATGAAATTTCAAGATTATTATCGTCAAACCACGTGTACAAATCTAGATAACATCGCGAAAAAAGAAACAGCGTATTTACAAAATATTATGGCACAAATTAATACCATATATAAAACGCCGACAAATCGACGTAGAGGACTAATAGACGGACTAGGCACAATAGCGAAAACATTATTCGGTACAATGGACGCAAATGACGAAAAACATATTAACGAACAATTAAGTTTACTACAAAATAGCCAACAGACTGTACAACACGCGGTACAAAATCAGATAAAAGTATTAAACGCGACTATAGCTCACATTGACGAAGTAGAAAGTATAATCGAAAGAAACGAAAAATTACTGCAAAAACGCGTAACGGAATACCTCAATCAAGAGGAAATAAACGAGCATTTTACAATTATTACCGCGATAGTAACAGATTTAATACGAGATGTCGAAAATGTAATCGAGTATCTTACATATATACGAAAAGGTGCGATGCACCCGAAATTAATGCCGATTGATAGCATTATAACGCAATTAAGAGAAGCGGCACCGCAATTGCCGCAAGGATTATATTTCCCATTTAAAGTCCACGCCGAGGACTGGTTAGCTATAGAAGAACACACAACGATAAGCGCATACTGCGATCAAATGAATATATATACTATATTGCGTTTTCCATTAATTGCGAAACCAACATATGACATTATAAATGTAATCGAATTTCCTATACCTTCTAATAAAAACGTATACACTTATGTAAAAGTCAATAATAAAATGATTATTGTAGATAAGGAAAAATTAAAATATTCAGTGATAACGGAAGACGATTTACAAAAATGTAATAACATTAACGCACAATACATATGCGAACAAAGTTTATCGATATATCGCGTAAATTCAGAAGCACCGTGCGAAATACAAATGTACACGCAGCGACAGCGTTATCAGTATAATTGTAATATAAAACACTATGTCTCGACTCATATGAAATGGATAGCGCTACAACAAACACACGCCTGGTTATACTCGACAGCCGCCGAACAGACGATAACTATACAGTGTGACGAACAGTCTAAAGACAGGAAAGTAATTAAAAATACGGGTAAAATCACTTTAACAGGCGAATGCAAACTAATTACAACAGACATGACGATAGAAACAAAAGAAACAATATATAAAACAAACATACAAACATATCTACCCGAAGTTAATCTAACGCTTTCACGAGACAATAATATGATGACTCAAAACCAAGACACGTTAGAAAATATAACACAACACCGTGTAGAATTAATGAAACTTAAAGCCAATCTAGAAGACATAAATAACGACCTACGAAAAAACGAACAAAACTTTTTCACACAGAAACAGTTTATATATCCAATGGCGTCTAGCGGAATAATAACGATAATTATAATAATCATTGTAATCTGGATAATTATACAAAGAAAAAATAAAAATAAAAATAGAAGACAACTATCCGCTAGAATACTAGACGACGAAGACTACAGTCTACCCAGATCAATATTAAAAAGAAGTCAAAGTACACGATTTTAGAAATAAGAAACGATTGTTATTATATACATTGTACACGGGAAAAATATAAAATTGTTATTCTAAATAGTTTAAGAAGAATGAAAAAGAAAAAGGGAAAAGTAATTCTAATCTTCAAAATATATACTAATACTTTTCCCAAGTAAGAAAAACTCCGAAACTCCGTTTTTCTTTTTCAACGGGGGAGGGGTGTTATAGCCCGAGAAGCTATATAGATAAAGTTATATATTAGATATTAAAAAGCGTACCAGACGCGAAGGAATGCACGAAAACGCTAACGCAGCGAGCCACGCGCAGAAATCGACCTTGCGAGAAATGCAAGCGAAGAAGTTCGACTTTGAACTTCCTCGCCTGCATTCGGACGACGAAAAACCCTTACGCTTAGAAAACCTGTTACCAGGCACCCCCTCTTATAGAAAAAACCGTAATAATAAAGAGGCTCGCCGCTAACACGCGCGAGCCAGTCGGTCAGTAAAGTTCGCGAAATAAAGAAGAACCAGTTAATCAAAAGATAATCGCGACTGTGTTATAAAGAGGGAGAAGGGAGTACGCTAAATAAACTAATAACCACTGTATGTAAAGATTTAAGTGCGTTTAATAAAAAATATAGACAATAAGAAGGAAGGGCTAAGTGGACCTAGGGATCCTAATCCCTATTCCTATACACGATCCCAATAAAACGATTGTGTTCTCCGAGGCACAACAGACGTTTGATATTAAAACGGCCTTTCTATATGGAGAAATAAATGAAGAAATATATTTACTTTCACCAGAAGGATACGAGTATAAAAACAAGGTATGCAGATTGAAGAAATCATTGTATGGATTGAAACAAGCATCGATGATGGAATTAAAAACTAACGAAATCTCTGAAGAAGGAAGGACTGGATCAACTAAAAACGGAACAATGCATCTTTAAATCAAGAAAAGGCTCAATGATACTAGCAATCTACGTGGATGATGGAATAATCATTGGACCTGAAGAAATAAACTCATTGTTGAGAAAACTGAAAAGGGAATATGAGATTAAAATAAATAATGAGCCGAGCTCGTTCTTGAGCATGGAAATAATAAGAAATAATGGAAATCTGAAGCTGAAACAGCAACTCTATACAAGAAAAATTCTGGATCAAGAGACACGGTAGTGTCTCGCGCCAAGTTCATGCGAAGCATTCGCGCGGCACTCCGTGTATCTATACGCGAGTCGGACAGTTGAGAGTAACTCAGATTATCGGATTTCAATAACGGCTGAACGGATCGAATTCTTAGTAAGCTTAATCGATAGAGCGAGTTTGAATTGTATAGAGAAAGTATCTTTATTTTTCTGCTGCGTGAACTATCAACAGATATATCATAACGCAAAATCAAAATCTGAAAATTTTCAATTAAGAAACGTCGTCATTACCGTCAACACACATGTACACAACACATAGAAAGAGAAAAGGTACATTTCCAACTCTCGACTGAAGATTGCGCTAGCGGCGCTCTGCGATATATATTAATGACATGTGACATTAGTTATTATTAGTGACATATGTCATAATTATTATTGGTCAAGTTAACGGAGAATCCGACTTCTTCGCACTCTCAATAAAAATAAAAAAAATAAATTATATTGCTTGAGGAGAAAAAATTTCTCGTCCCTTTTTCATTTTGATCAAGACTGTCGACTTTTGTGTCGATCAAAAATCAATCCGATTCTCTCGAATTGGAGACGCGTACTCGAGGAAAATTCCAGAAAATGTGCTAATAATCGCGCTAAACTATATATATATTAACAATTTCCATGGAAAAAAAATCTTTAATATAGCATTTAATGTGATATGAAGCTACATATTATAAAAAAGGATGAAAAAGATTGTGGTCTTATACTAAAACTAGTCTAAACTCTAGACGGGCAAAAGTCACAGTTTTTGACCACACTAGGAAAGATGTTTGTGCAATGATATTATAGCGCGAGTCTATATAAATTGAAACTCCATTAGTTGCATAGTCAGTATTCTTTTCGTGTTGCTCGCCTGTTGGGTCCCGTTTTACATCGCCGACATCTTTTGACGACATCGCACTCGCCAAATCTCTTTAAGGGTAATTGAACTCTCGTAGAAAGTTTGAGCGAATATATTGTTCTCTTTTTTATATTAAAATTTAACTTGCATATTATATATATAAGAGAACTTTACCAATACTCATTTTCTAACTCTTTATTAGCGGAACAATTATATCAGAGTTACAAGTGTAAAAATTTGCTGCGCTTTTGTATTATTTTATAATACGGTCTAAATTAAAAAGCACATTTAGTGCTTTGGTAATTTTTCCTGTAAAAATACGCTTTAGATTTTATGAGAAATAATGCGTTATCGCCTTAGATTTTATGAAAAATAATGCATTTTCGTATTTCTCATATACTATTTACACAGAGATATGTCAGTCTTTGTTCAAGTAAAAATATAGTTAGTATCACGCGTTAACTGAACTTTCTCTTTATTCGAGATAATAAGAAGCTATGGGGATTGCATTAGTTAAAGAGTAAAGGTATATCGCGATCGCGCTTATACATTATTATATTTATCGTACGAAATAGTATGCATATAATTGCGCCAAATAAAGTTACAACCAATAAAGTTATATATGATTAGTGTTTGCCATCATTGTTGCGCATACACGGAAGATACGCAATCATGAAAACGCTATCAGTCTAAATTCGAACAGTCTCGATAACGCAAACAATCGGGACTGTTTCTCTATCGCTCAGACGCGATAATGCATAACGTTTCTAACTTTTCTTATCGCTCGATGCTCTTCCTAAATGTCACCGATTGTTTGCTGTACATGAAAGCCTTTCCTCTGAAAATCTTTCGTTTTCAGATATAAAATATTGTGCATAATTATTTTTCTTGTAAAAAATAACGGAAAGGAAAAGAGAAATATGTATAAGAAGCTCGCATTAATAAGTGCATTAACTTTTCAACGGGGAGAATATTTTTATCCAATAGTAAATAAATAATAAATATAGTCTTTTTAATTTCGATTTCTCGATGCGATACATATTTTTTCGAGTTAAAAGAAAAAATGGAAAGAGCTTTTCGCGAGGTAAATTTTAAGAGGTCGAATGAATAAAAAGACTATCTTTTTTCATAAAGATATTAAGATTCAATAATAATATTATAAATCTATTTTAAAAATCTAAAATTCTATTCCATATAAATGTAACGAAATTTTCTACACACACACGCACACATAACGCTAACTTGCAGGCACGGTTGTGGAAGCGATTTAATAATGACCGCGGGAGAGAGAGAGAGATCGACGGTCTCTGTACTTCCGCAGTAGAAGTTTCGGCATTCTGAAACATATATATTCCATAATTTATTAATATATTTAATTAATATATTAATTATATAATATTTAAATAAATATACATATTAAGATAAATTATAATTATAAACTTGACTTGCCACATATTAATATATATAATACGTCCTGCTTGTCGATCCCTGCGTCCACGTCTGCGACTCCGTCCTCCTCGAATCCATCGGGCAGTTTTATATTTTACTTAATAATTCATAATTCATAATTAATATATTATATATTAAAATATTACATGTGTATATATATTATCTATATTTAAATATTTTTATTTATATATATTTATATTATTCATATTATATATATATGAATATGAAAATATTATTATTATTATTATTTATTATTATTATTATTATTATTATATCATTTATATTATTTGTATTATCTTATATCTTTATTTTTTATCTTATTTATAAATTTTTATTATATTTTTATATATATTTATATTATTTATATATAAATACAAAAATATTATTATTATTACTATTATTATTATATCATTTATATTATTTATAATAATTATCTTATAGCTTTATTCTTTAACTTATTTATATATTTTTATTATATTTTTATATACAGGGTGTCCGGAGTCAATCGCATCACCCGTCGTGTGCTGATAGAGCAAGTTAAACCGAGTAAGAAAGTCCTCTACCGTTTTGCGATCTTCGCAATAATTAATGAGAAATAAATTAAACAAGATCGGCCAGTACGCGCGAGTTCAAGCGCGCGGCGAGAAGAGACAGCCACGCGGGGGTCCACGTTATGCATTGCTCGTATTTATCCATTGTCCTTTGTAGAGTGCTCCTCCCCGCTTTGTCGTGCGTAGCAACCGCATAAACATTAGGCTTTTATTTTCGCCGCGCGACAAGAATCACGTAAACAGTAGGAGGTCTCTTCTCGCCGCGCGCTTTTACTCGCATGGATTGGCCGCTCTTTTTTATTTAATTTCTTATTAATTATTGCGAAAATCGCAAAACGGTACAGGACTTTCCTACTCAGTTTAACTGCCTCTACCTGCACACGACGGGTGATGCGGTTGACTCCGGACACCCTGTATATTTATATTTATATTATTTATATAAAAATATAAAAATATTCTTGTTCTTCTTCTTATTATTATTATTTATATTTTTCTTTGCATAATTTTTCACACTTACGTTCATTATTATTTTTATTTGCTTGTGACTCAGGAGGCGGTTGTTGTAGCTCAGGAGGCGGTTGTTGTGGTTGCGGCTGAGGAGGTTCTTCAGCCTGTTTAGGAGGTTGCTGTCCTTGTTTTCTTGCAGCAGCTGCCAGCTGGCGTTGCAATTCTGATACCTCAGCCTTTAAAATTTTGTTTTCTGTTGCAAGACTAAGTTCTTCAAAATTTTCTACCTGAAAAATAAAAATTAGTAATATTTTTCTCTTTTT